>WAAF01016144.1:1435938-1592393 GCA_013400475.1 Tricholaema leucomelas
CCTCTCCTCTTCCCTCTCCTCTCCCCTCTCCTCTTCCCTCTCCCCCCCCTCTCCTCTCCCTTTTCCTTTTCCTTTTCCTTTTCCTTTTCCTTTTCCTTTTCCTTTTCCTTTTTTTAAATTTTGAATCTACCTGACTCAGTTGACTAAATTTCTACAATGATAATGTAAGTTTAAGGACTTAAGCACAAAGAGAAGAGCAGCAGTTAGGTAGCAGTTTTTTTTTAAATGGAGAAGTGATTAGACAGGTGCCAGCTGGAAACACGTTTTGAATCCCACTGTATTTCAGATCTGCACTGCAGCCTCAGTCAGCTATAGTCTGTTGGTTTTGGAGAAAGACAATAGCCATTACTCTATCTGTGTGCTCTGAGGAGTGGCTGCACTGGCCTGTGGGAGCTCCATGCATTGAGAGCAGATGATAAGGCCTCTCTCCAGAGTTTGTAACTAAAGATCGACCAATAACCACAGAGATCAATGGCTGCATTTTCCATGGTGGATGTTCTCCAGACACCATTAGTGAAGTCACTCAACAGCATGGGATACTGCTTAGCAGCCCTGATACGCCAAGTCACCAGTCAGATGGCTCTGGTCTTCAGTGGAATATGCCAAGTGGCTGGCTAAGCTCTGCAAAATGTGGAGCCAAGACTGCTAAATTCCATGTGCCTCCAAGGCAGGCTTCAGTCACTGTGGGCACCTATATGGATCAAGACAGTGGGAGAAATCCCACTCTAAAATTGTGAAATGCCAGCTAGAGACACTATTGCAAACTAGAAAGCAAGCTGCATGGTGGCATTAAGGGACTGTGGTCATTCCTCAGCTTACAGACATAAATGCCAGGTCCAGAAGCATCCCTAATCACTGTGCACTCCAGCTTAAGAATACAGTTGGATCTAAACCAGATTCATTGCCAGCTTTTACATTAAAAAAGACCAAGCCAAAGACTGTTCATCAGGAAGTAGATCCAGGTTTCTTCCATTTTTGGGATGCACTATCAAGATACTTGACAGATTGAAATAAGCAAATAAAAGACTTCTCCTTATAGAAGGGACACCAGAGTTTGGTAAGTGTTCTGTGTAGTTTTGAGCTCAGCTTTAGTAAGTTAGTCAGAGCTGCATGAGTATTCGTTGCACAAAGGTGAGAGCAAAGCTAGACAGAATGTGGGAAATACAGTTAATACTTGTCCTGTCTTTTTCATGAGCAATTGATTCCAACAGATACTTCATGAATAGTTTTAAGTTATGGAAACTCTGTTCTTCATGTCTCAGCTTAAAGGACACCCTACAACATTTAGTGTGAATTATTCATTTTTAATAATTCGTTTGCCAAGCCTTTATTTCTTGGGCACTGTACATATGAATAGAAGAGAGTCACAGTCTTGAAGTATGACACTGAAGACAGAAGTGGTTGTACAGCCCAGGACCAGCAGCAACAGAACTGAGTGCTAGTCCATTACTCTAAGCACAGGGTCAGGCTGTGTTTCCAGCCAGAAAGCTCAGAATTACTTTTTTTTCTAATGAGTTATTCTTGGTATATTGCATATGTGGTACTCCTCAGAGTTGAAATGTAGTCTGTAAGATTCAGGAGGTTTGTTTTCCAGCTTTGCCAGTCTACTTTTACTGCTCCTTCACTCTGGAAATTCATTTTCCCAAGTATTTTGCTTTGGACTAATTTCATGTTCAGAAAGCTTAAATTTTAGATTGCTTCCCCTCCTCCCTCCTTCCCCCCAATTTTTTTCCCAATTCCTGTGCTTTCCCATGTTGGACTTGCACTTGCCCAGGAGAACCAGAGGAAGCTGGCTTTTCCTGAGCCATCTGTGCAGCAGTAGATAATGTCATCAGGACACTCAGAGTATTGCAGTGCCTTTCATCACTTAGGCAGTGTCTGTTCAATGTTCATCCTGTGCTGCATTGTCAGCTCTAGGCACATGACCTCCTTGGACTTCAAGCACTTGCAGAATGTGACCAGGAAATAGCTTTGTGGTTTGCTTGATACGGTCATAATGTCTGCAAGTGCTTAGCAACTTCTATTGGTGTGTCCTGACAAGAATTGTTTGAAGGAGAGGTGAAATGACAGCACATTGCTTCCAATTCTTCATTTTGTTAGTGAAACACAAATAGTGCCTGAGATGCAATCCTGACGTCACTGAAGTCAGTGACAGAACTTTACAGAGGTCAGGATATAGTGGATTAATCCTAACTGCTTCCATGGGTGACATCTAATAAGACCTGACATCATACTATTTCTTAAATGTTAGTAATTTAAATATCCAAAAGTTTTTCCATCGAACCTGACAATGCAGATATCTCTGATTGAGAAGATCTCTCATGCGTAGTTGTGATTTCAATGAACCTACTCGACCCTATTGCTGTATTTATAAGCAGTGGAGGAGAACTTTGAGAAAGTTATAGCTGATAGCTGAGAGCCACAACATTTACAAACATTAAATGAACAAACCCATATATTTTTCTGCTTGCCATTCCAGACCCATGAAACTTATCTGAAAGGTTAAGAGACAAGGGACTGAAAATGAATCTATTACACAATTGCTGCAGGGAATTGCTGAGCACAGTAATTAATTGCTGGTGTATTCATTTGCGGCAGGAGGAGTAGCAGAAGGAGAATATCTCATTGAATTTAGAATTGTATTTATTCATGTATGCACTGTGGTGCTACAGCACAATTATTATCTGGCACGTTGGAAGCAGACTTGTGCTCTGTTAGTTGCTTGAGCTATGTGCTGTTATTGGATGATCTGCTACAAAAATGCACAAAACATTTGTTTCAAGAGGTTCCTTGGGGATTGTAACTGATGCCTCATGGATCTCGGCCTGGCAATCTCAAAATCCAGCAAAGGACATAGGAAGATCAGCTTGGCATCATGTGTGGTTAGTCTACAGCCCCTAAAATGCTGGTGTGTCCACAGGGGCAGGTAGGAGAAAATCCTGAGTTCACAGGTCAGCACTCTCGAACCAGGAGCTCTGGGTTTTTTTTCTCTGTCTGGAAGGACACACGGGTGCAAGCCAGTCTGTGCTGCTTTCCAGTTTCCAGTGCAGTGTTGGCACCAGTCCACAGGCAGCCACTCATCCAGCATTCCTGGCTAGAGGATCGTTTCAGCAGCTATATAATATATCAGCCAAAAGGAAGCAAGAAGGAAAAGGAAATCGGAGTTATGAAGTTAAAATGAAGAAACTAAAAATTCCAGGCCGCTGTAGTGTGGCAAGGATTGCTGGTGGGGTAATAAGTTTATTTGGTGAATCTGCTGCATGAGTTCTAATAAAACCTCACTAATCCTACTGGGAGATTTTTGCCCCTGGACTGTACATTATTGTTTGCAAAAAGCTTGTGAAAGCTGACATTGTAACAGCTGATCTAAAGGTCTGTACTTTGGATGGGTTTTAAATGAGTAAATATGGACTAAATGGTGACTGTAGGCAGAACCATAACAAGGACGTGATGTGAGAGTGCCACATCCCAAGAATGAGAGGAGTACTGTGTGCTTTGCATGCCTTCAACCTATGCTGATGTAATCAGTCTCAGCCATGGAGAGCATTCTGGATGGAGCATGTGCACCATCTCTACCCAACACAGCAAATGTAGCATCCAGAAAGAAATGGAATATAGCCAAACCTGCCACTTCAGAGCAGGGTAAGGGAAGAAGGCAGTGGGGACCAGGCTCTTCCCAGCACACTTTCTGTTCAAAATGCTGTGGTGAAGAAGAGCATGGTCCTGTCCTGTTGCTGCAGTGAGCAGTGCCTTGCTCTGGAGGAGCCCAGCTGGTGGCTTATAAGGTTGTTCTACACAAAGGGGTAGCAGAATCAGGTTTGGAATGATTATTCCTGAAGTTTGTAAAAATAATCCAACTGCTTCCCCCAGTCTAAATGAATGTGAAGTTAACCTCTCTTTCCCATTGGTCTGATGAGAGAAACGATTGGAAGCGACGACAGGATTCTATTGCTCTATTAATATGATGGATTCAAATTTGTGAGAAGAAATGAACCTCATTCAGTACTTTATTACTTTCAGAAATTCTAAAATCAATGCAAGATACGCCATAAACATCATTCTTGGCAGGCACTCATTGAGGTAAACATATAACTCAAAGATAGCTTGAACTGAATTCTGACCAATTTAGCAAGTAATAAGCAAGGCAGTCTGTGCTAAGAACATTAAAAAGAAGAGACAGTAGCAGAGTTAGGAACAGATGGTATCCATAAATAATTTTGAAATAATAATAATATTTTAAATTTATATCTGATGTCTTTCAGTCTGGGAAATCCCACAATGCTTTACAAAACTGAATTTCAAAGGCAACCTTAAACCGAAATGCGGCATTTCTGGTGTGAAATATGCCAGTCATTTGAGGGTCCAAGCAATGCCAAGTCATTTGGGACAAGAAGAGAATAAGAATTTTGGTTCATTGCTACTGCAGCAAGACCCTGATTTTTCAGTCTTTTCTTTCCTCTCTTCTAACCTATTTAATCTATCACCAGTCAGAGTAGCTGGATATCCTGCCATAATACATCACTGTTATCCAGACAGATCACTCTCCTTACTGTTAACATTATCAGATAAAATATTGCTCTTAGAATCATAGAATCAACCAGGTTGGATGAGACCTCCAAGATCATCCAGTCCAACCTATCACCCAGCCCTATCCAGTCATCTAGACCATGGCACTAAATGCCTCATCCAGTCTTTTCTTCAACACTTCCAGGGACGGTGACTCCACCACCTCCCTGGGCTGCCCATTCCAATGGCAAATCACTCTCTCTGTATTAAAGACTCAAACTAAGCAGCAATTTGGCTTTATCCTATGCAAAACTAAAAAAAAATTACATTCTCAGCAAAAATGTCTCCCAAGGCCAAGCAGTGACAGAACTTAATACATCCATGTGTGGGGCATATTAACTCCTATGTCGGCCTAATTCTGAAACCTTTGTCTTTCCCTGCAGAACATAATTGCTCCTTCCAAGCGCTTACATAGATCAGCCTAACTTGAGGCAGTCTTCTGATCTCAGATAAACCCAGGCAATCTTTCTGGCTTTAGTGGAATTATGCCAACATAAGTGAAACTAAAATTCACCCCATGCTATATGAGAGCTGATAGGTGTATAAGGCAGTGTGTGACGTCTGAAGGCTGCAATGGAAAAGTGCTGGAGGATGATTGGGAAGAATCACAGGCTGTGTACACAGAGCAATGGAAACTATTTAAAGCAGCTCAGGCCCTGAATATTCTGTGTAGTCCCTTCAGAGGGAGAAAGATGTTACATGATAGCTTGGGTATTTGAGTGGATAGCCTCTGTATTACAGAAATAATATAAACCAGAAAATGCTGGGATTTTCTGAGTGGCGAATGACACAGTCTGTTTGCAGGTATGCTGAATACAAAGCAGAAAGTGAGTTGGGGTAAAATGACTTCATCTTTAATACTTCCCTGTTCAGATCTGTAGGAATCATAGCCAGCATTTTCCCCTTCCAAGATCACATCTTGGATAATGGCACCTGCATGGACTCTTTATGTCAGATGAGCTTTATATCAAGTTTGTGGTAACGGTCCTGGAGTGGTAGAACTGGTGCAGGGTACTGAAGTACCCGGAATATTGCTTGAAAATGGAGGGTTTCCTTGTAAAAGCAGATAAAAAGGTTGGCAGGGTTTTACCTGAGATTAACTTTTTAACCCTTCTGAAAAGCTATCCTAGCTTGCACTCATTAAACATATGTAGCTCTCTAAAAGCAGGCTGGACATAATTTTCTTTGATGCATAGGATCCCTATGCTGGCACTCCATGGTACCTGTGATGGCTTCCATGATGGTGCAGACCTCAGGTGTGAGCAGATCTGCCATGTGTGCACAGAGAATAGTGACAGCCTACCCCAGGAGGTAATGCAAAGCCAGTGCCTCTGTGTTACTATTTTCTGTGGTCAGAACTGCTCTTGGCAGAGCACTCAGCCTGCGTTTTGATGCCGATGAAATTTGGATAACAAAATGAGCTGATGTGTTGTACAGTAGCACTCAAGGCTTGCTGGCATCTCCTGCAGTAAGAGTGAGTAGAAAGGTCAGTGGAGTGGACTTTGCTCAGGACCATTTGTTAACATGTACTGGGTAAAATCTTCTCTCCTGGCAGTTAGAGTAACTCCTGCTGGTTTCACTGGATCCAGGTTCACTTCTACTGTTTTTCAGTCAAACCATGTGGTTTTGGGGTGGAAAGGATGTAGAGGAATGCAACTGCATTGTCACATGCAAAGCAAATATTAGCATAGCTATAGCTTCAGGTTACTGAACAGGTGTCTTGAACATCATAAAAAAACAGAGTTTCATAGCTTATTGTGTGTAAATTACACATTGAAAAGTCACAGAACCACAGAATCAGTCAGGGTTGGAAGGGAGCACAAGGATCATCTAGTTCCAACCTCCCTGCCATGGGCAGGGACACCCTATCCTTGACCAGGTTGGCCAGAGCTTCCTTTAGGAGTCCTACCCTTTAAGACCAGCCTGGCCTTAAACACCTCCAGGGATGAGGCCTCAACCATCTCCCTGGGCAACCCATTCCAGAGTCTCACCACTGTCATGGTGAAGAACTTCCTCCTCACGTCCAGTCTGAATCTACCCACCTCCAGCTTCCGTAAGTCCACTCAATCCAGCATGTACCTGCTTTTTGGGAAAGATAAGTCCTTGGTTTAACTGTGGCAATTTGTTCAGGAATCCTTGGACTGCCAGCTTAGGTGACAAACTGCAACTCATTCTTGCAGGACACGTGTATAAGCGTGCACATCCCTACCTGCATGGGCTGAGTACCTGAGACTATTGCAATATTGAAAGGGTTTCTTAATATTATCCCTGCTTCTGTGAGACACTGGGCAGTCTTGCATTCATTTGGTTTTCATTTGCATCCTGGGATTTTACAGCCCAGTGGATTAGTTTCCTGATTTTCTGTTTGCAGCTGCCTATCTGCAGTCTATCAGAGTGTGGTTCCAAGGTTAAATTAAAATGAAATTTTAAAAAAGACAAGATTGCATGCATCAGATTTGACACTCTTGTCAGGCTTCATATCCTTGAAGGGTGTCACCACTTCATAGCCTGGAAGCTGGTGCCTTGAACTCTCCATGTGTGTATGTTCTGTACAGTAACTCTGGTGGTCTGTCTGCCTCCTGATGAGCATGTGTCCATAGCTAAAAAGCCTATCACTGTAACTGCCATCCTTATCTTCAGCCTGCACAGAGGGCCTCAGTTTGGAGTGGACATGGAGATACAGCACATCTTTGTGCCACCACACAGAAACAGGGAGCTGGCACATTGTGACCTACTCCTGGATCCATCAGACTTGGGAAACGTGGTCCAGAAAACACCCTCCTGTCCTTCTAACAGTGGATTTCCATTCAGAAATGGGGAAGCTACTTTCATGTGGAGTTATGTCTCTGCTAGCATAACTGCACCCTACTGTGGAGATGTACTCCCTCAGGGTGACCCTATGTGCTATACTCCACTTCAGGATTCTGACTTCTTTGGAATGTTTTGGGGGTCAATTTTTGTCTTTTCACCTGAGTTGAGGCAAGAGGGGGAAAAAAAATGTCTTTAGTTTATCCTTGCTGCTGTCTCTGCTCTACCTTCCAGGCCTGTCAGTGCAGTAATATCCTCAAATATTAGTAAACCCACAAAACCTCCCAATTTAAATAAATTTTAGTCCATCTTATAGGAACTGAGTCATTCATTAGCCTGTTTTCTGAGTGTTGTGTTAGTTGTCTTTCTTCCACATCCTTATCTTTGCCACACACACTTCCAGTTTTCAGGACACAGGTTTGCAGGTCTGTCTACAGGTATATCAACATTTCTGGCTGTTTTAAAAGCTCAGTACCAGCTGAAATGAAGAGAAAGGTCTGAACACTAAACACCCACTGATGCTAACTTAACCCCTTTACATCCATTCCCTCTGGATGATTTCTATGACCTTTTGTGTCCCTATCAGTGGTGAGACCACAGCGAGCTGGCTGACCACAGTAACTGCTGCACATCGCTCTGCTCGCTGCAGATTAGGAGCATGGGAGCTATCTCTGACTTCTTTTTACTTCCTTTCCCCCCTATTTCTCACTTGTAGAACAACTGCAGAAGGACAAGGTTGAGGTATTTCCTGAATACTGCATTGTGCTTTGCCCTGCATGGTGCGCAGAGGAGGCAGGGAGAGAGGTTAAAAAGAGCCATTGGACTAACTTGACTCTTGTGTCAACCAACTGCTTAGAAAAGAGAGGGTCGACAGAGACCAGGGCTTCAAAACAGTGAGGCTGGGGAGGCAGGGCTGTCAACCTTTCCAGTATCAGCCTGCAGAATAGTTGCTGCTCCATATGATTTCTCTTTCTGCCTAGAAATGTGCTCTTGACAGTAGGAAAAGCATTCTTTAAATACTCTGTATTTATTATTTTGCTAGAACTTTTTCACTATGCTAAACTTAAATCAATAAAATCAGAATAAAGGAGGGAAAATATCAAAAAGATAAAAGCAACCCGGAGAGCTGTGCATTCCAGAATAAACACAGCACTCCTTAACTTGGTACAAGGCACTGTTTGTGCCTGGCTTCCCAACAGGGGTTCTTGCACATCCACTAACTTTGTTTGTATTTTGTAAATTAGCAGATGGTTCTTTGATACAAAGGAGAAATTGTTTCCACATCAAATGAGTATCTCTTTCCCCCTCTCTGATATTAGATAAATCATAGAGGAAGACAGAACCACAATTCCTAAAAGTAAAGGGGAGATGGAGGAAAGAAAAAACCTTGTGTGTATGTTAGCTATAAAGTACATTTGACACTGACTGCAGTAAATCCAAGAAGGTAAGTGGATATATTTTTCATTTCCAACATATCTGAGATGTGTACCAGGACATCTAGGGAACAGCCAGGTTGGCTTGTGTGGTGCTTTTTACTGTTTCCTTCCTGGAGAGGCTGCCTGAATCTCATCAGTTGAGGAAATTACTCAGATGAGTGTGTCACTGCTTTAGTGGGGGACTACTTTTGTACCTTACATGTAACCATTTTATAGAATCGTAGAATCATTTAGGTTGAAAAAGACCCTTAAGATCATCCAGTCCAACTGTTAACCAGCACTGCCAAATTCACCACTAAGAGGTGTTCCTCAGCACCACATATTCTAGACATGTTTTAAATACCTCCAGGGGTAGTGACTCCACCATGGTGACTGTCTGCTCCAGTGCTTGACCATCTTTTTAGTGAGGCAGTTTTCTCAAGTATCTAACCTAAACCTCTGCTGACACAACTTGAGGCTGTTCCTCTTTGTCTTCTTTGTTCCTTGGGAAAAGAGACTGATCCCCACCTTGCTGCAACCTCCTCTCAGGTAGTTATGGAGAGGGAGAAGATGTCCCTTCAAACTCATGTTCTCTAGACTAAACAACCCCAGTTCCTTCAACCATTCCACAGAGAACTTATTCTCTGGACCCTTTGCCAGCTTTGTTGCTCTTTGTTGGAAGCTCTCCAGTGCCTCCATGTCAGGGTGGAGCCTGTGTCTCACTTGGTGATGTATGTAAGGCATAGTGCCTATTTACCAGAAGTTGGGCTTGATCTTGGCTGGAGCCTCAAGGCAGTAATTTCAGTAATGCAACAGCAATTAAATAAGACATTTACAGACTAGATCTAGCTAAAGCATATTCCACATTGCCCCAACACCACCCCCCCGCTCCTGTCGCCCCCCTCCCCCCCCCCCCTTTAATTGCTAGCCTGGAAATTTTACTGCTGCAGTAGTCAACTCTCCCCTTGTTTACTTGAAACCTTGTCTATACAGATACTACAGTGATAAACTATCACATGTTTCTTTCTGCTTGTTTGTGTAAACTATATAGCAGAGAGACTGTTCTTTGGGGCAGACCTTCTTTTTCTAACTTGTGTTTGTCTAATACTTAGTATTATGAGTCTATGGTTGAGCCATACAAGCATGACAGTTCTGTAAAGAAAATAACTCTGAAGATACAGTTCTGTTTACTTGCTGCCCAGCATTTTTCCATTCAGGTCTTTATCCTAGAAGTCCTGCAGGAAAAAGAAATTCCTCTGCTGTTTCCAAGTTTTCTGTGTCCATGTCACAGAATCATAGAATCATCCAGGTTGGAAGAGACCTCCAAGATCATCCAGTCCAACCTATCACCCAGCCCTGTCCAATCAACCAGACCATGGCACTAAGTGCCTCATCCAGGCTTTTTTTGAACACCTCCAGAGACATTGACTCCAACACCTCTCTGGGCAGCCCATTCCAATGCCAATCACTCTGTCTGGGAAGAACTTCCTCCTAACATCCAGCCTATACCTCCCCTGGCACAACTTGAGACTGTGTCCCCTTGTTCTGCTGCTGGTTGCCTGGCAGAAGAGACCAACCCCCACCTGGCTACAGCCTCCCTTCAGGTAGTTGTAGACAGCAGTCTGGTCTCATTGAGCTGACTGACAGTGCTCTGAGGATTCATCACTGGCTGCAGTGTACTGGGCCCAGTACTTGCAATGGTTCAGATCAAAAGAGAAAATGCTTTCTCTTTCTGAAGCTTTGTGGCCAATGTAGCTTGTGGCCAAAGGTAGAACAAGTTATGGCGACTTTTTCCTCAAACTCTAGGCTGCAATTACAGAGAAAATTTGTGGAAGTACTCATGCAGAGATTCAAAAGGTATGATAAAACCAGAATGGATTTAATGCTCATTAACAACTACTAATATTCTAAGCAGAAGGAAAAGAAATTGAGAGGAAATTTGCATTATATATAGGAAAAATATGTACCATGGAAAAAATATACATCAAATGCTAAACATGGGCACAAACCCAATCCTTCTCATTTCACAGTCATTGAGAGTGGCTCTGTTTACTTCCTGGGGACTCGAATGGGATCCACTTCCACATCTGACTTTCTTAATTCATGAATACTCCTCTTGAAATTGAAAATTTTTCTCGAATTAGGAATGTAAGACAGGTTTTGGTAGTATAGCTCTCATGCTCAGTACTTCATCAGAGACATGATCTGAGAGAAAGCCCTTGGAAGGTAATGCCTTTGACTGACACGCGTGAATTTATAGTGACGCTTTCTTCTGTTTTCCAAAGATGACAGTCCTAGGACATATACAAGGAGATAATTAAACTATCAAGAGCAGTTTAAGGAGTCACCAATGTTCCCAGTGCTCTAAATGTTCCCAGTGTAATTCAGAGTGTGCAGAGGAGATAAATCACACATTAGATTCGTTTGTTCATTGTGACTGCTTGATGACTAACCCATCCATGGGCGCTTCTTTGTATTTATCACCCGAGCATAACTGGGTAGCTATAGTTAGGGGGTAAATCAGATCTGAAAACTGAGAGCACATCTCTGCCCAGTGCAGATCCATGTCCTTTGAGCAGTGCTGCTGGTTGAGGCAGGCCACATGGGTGCTATGGTTTTGTGACAGTTTTTTGTCTGCTGAACACATAAAACCTTTTCGCTGAATACGCCGAGTTCAGAGTTAAAACCTGGGCTCTGACTGTTCTTTTGACATACAACTGTGAAACTCATTTTCTGCAACACAAAACCACGGACTGTGTGAAAATCTGCATTTTTCATCAATATTCATGTAATATTTATAATTGTTTTAGTCTTGCTCACACACCTCCCTTGTTTTCTACTACTCAAACCAGCTTTTTGGTAATTAATTTGAATTTTAGTCCTAACGAGTGGCATCTCCTCTGAAGCCTATTACAGACATTGTTCTAAATTGCATGATAAAATAATTGTTTAGAACTGTGACACACTCAGCAAAATGGCTCCACTTCTGTTTGACAGGGTGAAAGCCTATAAGCTTTTCAAAGCAACTAGTTTAGCACTCTTCATTTACAAAGAAGGAAGGGAGAAGAGAGAGAAGCGCTACTCTGAGAACAGCTTGTCTCGTGGTGACCTACTTTCTCCACCAATCTGCGTGCAGCCGGAGCTGCTGTTGTATTGACACTACATATCCAAGCTAAAGCAAACCCAGCAGAATTCATGGCCTTAGAGATTGGCTCTAGAGAAGACAAAGGCCTTCTGGGTTTGTTACGACTCTTGGATGTGCAGGCGCTGCAGGACTGAGATGGAGCAAGCTGATTTTCACAACCAAGTCTTGTACCTCCTCTTTCCTGTGAGATCTAAAGTAGATTATGCTCACGTAATGAGGCCACTTTGTGCCTAATCTCTCAGGTCAGGTACATTTATGTGTAAAGGAGATGTTGCTGGTCCAGGGAGAGTCTCCTCATCTGCACGGGGAACTTGGGCAAAGATCTGAATTTGCTCCTCATCAGCATTTTCTCTCTCCTGCAAAGGAAGTCAGGAAAACAAGAGAAAAGGGATGTGCCTAGGAGAAATTCTGAGATGCCCATTTGTCATGCCTTTGACTCCCTTTTAGCCCCTAGAGGTTGTTTGCAGACAGTACAAATTGGAGTAGCTGTAGAGCAAATCAGAATAGCTATGGAGCTGCCCTATTCTCCTGCAGACAAGAGTTCTGTAGAGAGCTACAGACTAGGAAATGGAAACTTTTTTATCTGCGTATCCATGCAGGGGTAAACACTTTGTTATCTGTTCTGTTTGGAAATTACTGGGTCCTGAGGTTCAATTAATGATCTTTGGGTTCTGTTTCTCACTTGCTATCAGTAATTTTTGAAAGGAAATATCTCTTTAGTGAGCTTCATGTATGTAACTCCTGTTGCAGAGAGTGGGAGGAGGTGCTGTGAGTAAAAAAATACGTTGTGTTGATATTCATCATCACATCAGTTTGACTATTTCAACCAATGTTTTCATGAAAGCTGATCTGTACCTCACAAAGCAACCATTGCTCCTTTGCCCCTGAAAGCCTCTTGTCCTTTAATGGAAATGAACACAGTTTCATTCTTAGCAGCTTGCTGCAGAAAGCTCACCAAACAAACCTCTTCACCAAAACCTCCTCTTTATGACTGGTTTTAACTTACAGCAAGAACCCTGTTGATTCTGCCAAGGAGAAGGACCATAAACCTTTGTTTCCAAAACATGGCACTTCTTTTACAGCATTCGGGAGGTTTCCTTCTACAAGTCCCTTCTTTTGCATCTCCTCTGATGATGGTATTGTTGATAGGACAATGGTAAGATGCCTTAGGGTTTGGGTCCTAAAGAAAGACAGTTGACCTGAGTTTAGTGGTACAAGTAAAATAATGAATCAATCAGAGCCTTTAAAAAGACCTAAATGAGGTCTAGTAGAAACTACTTACTGTTAGGTGAAACATTACTGGGACTTTCTTGTGCCCTATTGCTTGAACCCTTGTGGGAAATTATAGACCAGTGCAGAAGCTGAGGACATGAATTGCAGTAACTGCTGCACCTTGCCTTGCTCTGTGGCACTGTCATCCCACATCAAGACTGCCTTGTTGTGAGCTGGTCTAATCTGCTTTTAGAGTGGATTAAAGTGGGCACTTGTAGGGTGGACTAAGAGAGTCCTTGGATAAAGCCAGCATAGGACACCAAGTGCAGTTATTACACTGAACTTCTTCCCCACTGAGATTGGGGTGTTTTAAATTCACTTGCTATAATGGATCCTACTCTTCCTAGGAGCATGCATGTGGGTGAAGGGTTGGCATTCAGCAATCTGCTGAATTTGTGTTTCTGGGGTAGAGGTTTCTCTCTCCATCCCATTAAGATTTCTCTGCCATCATTACCCATTGCTAGATGTTTCTTGGCTACCTGAATTTGCTCTCTCATAAGCCACGTGGGCCACTGGGGCAGGAAGCTTCATGGGCTACTTTCATTGTCATGCTGCTTGGTTTTTCAGAGGCTGGGACTCAAAGGATTGGGTTTTCATTGAGCCTTTTGCTTTGGGAGCAGTGCTGAACCTCACTGTCTTCTGGAATCATGCATGTATGATCCAAAAGTTCCTGCACCTCTGAGCCATGGCAGCCAATGGAGAGCTCAAAGGTGGTAGGAGCTGCTATGATTATGGCATTTGAAATCTTGACTATTTTTTATTAAACTGTCTGAACAAGTTGTTTGATCCTCATTTGGCAGAATGCCTGTGTCACACGATTTCAATCAGGCAACAACAGCTTAAGCTACAATTCCTTTTGTGAGGTGACTTCCCAGTGATGTGCTATGTGAATTTGGCAAAGCCAGAGTCGAAGACTCTGGAAAATGAGGATGAAATTGTAGGTGTACGGAGTCAGTTTTACAGTTCAGAGAGAATTGCAGCAAAACAGACTGAATCCCTACACATGCCATCTCTTTCATCTGTGTTACTGCTTCACATATCCCTTCATTTAAATTAATTTTCTTCTAAGCTTTTGATATTTAAACTACTTTTGTAAACTACAGGGCCACAAACTGAGCATCACAAATTCTAGTCCTAGCTTTCCTTCATATCCATTTGGGGATGTCCGAGTTTAGGGAGCCAGGACACTGAGACAAGATCTGGGAGTACACATCTCTCCCTTTTCTATCTTGACATCTTTGGAAACCCACAGCTGAGGAAAAGCTTCAGGTTAAGGCATCCAAACCAAATGGGTTTCTATACTGAATGATCTAATTGCCAGGACTGTACTGTGATAAGTGTAGATATAGCCTGTAAAAGCCTTTGTGAATGTGTTTTGTCCTCCTGCTTCCATTTACTGTGCTGTGCAAGTAGTTGCATTCCTCAGTGACTAGCACAAGGATCAATTCCTTAACATCTGGAAAGAGATTTGAAAACCTAGAGCAATAATTTCACAATGATGCTTAATCAGTGCCTTTAATGTTAATGTCATTGTATGAATGTTCATTGACAAATTAGGGATACATTTTAAAACTGCCTTAGAAAAGTCAGTAAATATAAAGTCTTTGTTCATCAGTCTGCAGTTCATAATCCTGTTACAGCTATGTTCTGCCCTGTCTTTTATGGAAGTGTACTGGAGAGATGGGGTGCATCAATGACTTCTCAATCAGCAAAGTTTACAGCCTAGTTCTTTCCTAGCTCCACACGTTTGACTTGACTATGGTGGTCTTACTTCTAAAAGCACAATCAATGCCTTGCATTGCCAACACCACAAAGATAATTAAATGCATTGCATTTCCCTCAGAAGGAGCAGCACTTCCAGCAGGAGGAGAGCAAACAGATCTTTCTTGCTGTTTTACTTGCAAGTGTATCCTCTAGGTCCCTTGGGAGGTTAATTTTTAAAACTTTTATCAACAGAAGACAAAACTGAGTTCAACAAGTGCCTTTCTAAAGTCTCAAATGAAACACAGGCTCCCATCCTACTGATCAGGTCAGCTGCTGCATGGTGACTGCATAACCACTACCAGCCTGCTAACCTGCCCTGCTGGAAAACGGCACTGTGCTGCCTAAAATTGTCCATGGTCTGCTTGCACTGTCAAGCCTCAGCTGTTGTTTCAAGCAAGGGATATCTGTGTAGATATCTGGCTTCTGCCCAGAGCCCAGCATCAGGCATTATCAGGCTCTGGTTTTGGGATGTTGCACATGAATTACCCTGCATTGCCCTTCTGCTGTGCTGAAGTTGTTCTGGACACTATAAAAGCTGAGGCCAAGTGCAGCTGTGTGTAGCCACAGCTAAAACCATGCTAGAGATGTGCATACTGCATGTAAAGTTATTAATTCCTTTAACCTCTCCAGTAAATCTCTTTCTGCCACAAGCACACACTGATTGTTACTCCTCCTAGAGAGAGCTATGGGAGAGAATCGGTGTCAGCAAGGTTAAGTAACTCAGTCCATAATTGCAGGGACTTGTCCATAATTTCACATTCTCTGTGCAGAAAAGGAAGGCTTTTCTTTCCCTTAGACCCTGTGGTTAAAGACAGACAGGCTCTGGCCGTTCTGTGCAAATCTAAGTGCAGTAGGTTACTCATTTGACATGGATTTCCAAGCCAAGGTGATTAATGACTCATATATACATAATGCTACAGTGATCCTTAAAATAAACAGCATTCCTTGATTTGAAAATCCCAGGAGATGATTTTTAATTTCTCTAACCAATCTGGGAATGTAAAAGACTTTCCTGCAGTGCCTTATTGATATAATTTGACCTTGCTCAGCAGTGAAGCTCCCTGATGGAGGTGTGTGTGGGGAGGAGGGGTGTGGGCACACATGCAAAGTGCTCTTACTATGCCTGTATTCAAATTCTAATTCCATATTCTTGTAAGAAGGATCTCACTGGGAACCAAAAATAGCACAGACGGAAAATATTCTTACAAGATGATTGTCACACAAATAAGAATAGTTTCTCTTTAACCCGTTCTCTTATCAGCTAAGCTCTCTGCAGGCTCCTGATCCTCCACTCGTGCTTTGCTTTAGCCATTGGCCAAGAATCTATTCATGAAAAGGACCAATTTGATAGTAATAAAATAACTCTGTAGCTGACAGCATGGCACCGAGCAGGATTAAATGAAGTGTGCTTACCTCGTTTAAACAAAAACCAAGTATTGCTTCAGCGATGGTAATCTGCCACCTTTGTAATAGGGGGTGTGTCTGAATTTGGGTGACTCCTGCTGGGTCCTTTCTAGCTTTGAACATCTTCTAATGCTCTGTTGCTTTCAACGAGCTAGCACAAAATGCACGTCTGACCCAAATTCTTCCTTCCACTCACAATTTCCTGTAGAGAAAGAGAAGATGAATTAATGGTGATGCCTTTATTTATTTTTATTACTGCAGCACCCACAAGCCTCACTTTGGGAAGAGGCTGGGTTGTGCTAGGCATTATAACCACACAGAACCAAATGACTGTCTTTTCAGAAAGCCTGTCCTCTAAGTACTGGAGGGAGTGGCAGAGGATACTGGTGGAGGGTGCAGGGAAACCACGAATTTGCTTCTCCAAAGCTCCAGCGAGTGGTGCGACTTAGCAGAACCTACACATCCCAGGTGGAAGCTGATCAAAGCAGGAAAATAGATCCATTGGAGAGGGTGCCCACAGGCTTGCAAAGTGGTGTCTTAGAGAAGGGGGAGGTGGCATGGCACTCAGAGAAGAGGCAGAGGAGAGCTGATCCTATGAATCTCCTGGGGTTTGTGGCTCGTTTGGGGGCAAATACAGTCTGGAGAGTGTTACTGGCAGTCTGTGAATGAGCTGATTGGTCAAGTTAGCTTTTTGCAGCAGTGTGTTTATTCCCCAGCTTCTGTGATAGACAGCTACAGATAAATAAAAGCTACCATCCTGTTCTTTTATTTGAATTTGTTTATAGACCATGGAGAAAAGCTGATGGTTGCATATTTACCATACAGCAGATGTTCCTAGTTCTCAGGCACATCATCTGCCCAATTGCCCATGGCTTTGTCTATTCCAATTATTTTTCCCCGTATGTACATATTGGGTCACATTCCAGCTCGGAGACAAAGAGAGTTTTATTTTTTGTTCCTCTCCACAACTACTGAGATCCTTTGGGCTTCTCACAGGGGCTGTCACATCCTGAAGAAGAGCCCTGAAAGCATGCCAATGGCAGTAACCTGTGAGGGAATGATTGACAGGCTCTCATTCAGCAGGTCTGGTGATACCTTTGCTATGAAGCCTTCCATTTTGTGCACGATCCTCAGCTTGCTCATGTTTCTCTAGCCCAGAAAGGCTGTTCTACCTTGGATATTCCAGCAAGACTCCCTCATACTGACTGTGAGAAAACTGGGAAGAACTGACCCATGAAGTTGCTGTACTGGCTAAAGAGGGTAGAGTGCGTGGTCAGAGTCTGCGGACAGGAACAGTGCAGTGCTCAGTTCTGCCCAGACAAGAAAAAATGTGTTTACTGTCATAAGTAGCTGAAGAATTGCTGTCCTCCCTTCTTGTCTGTCATGATAACCTTAGATGGACCTGGCTTCTCTGTGATACAAGGTGTGTCGCTGTGCAATGCTGAGAATGAGTTGCGAGCTGCACCTCCTTAAGGAAAGAAGATAGTGCTGAGGACCTGCCCGGTAATACCTCATCTCTTTGTGAAGCAGGGTGACTGAACTGCCTTCCTGGGATCTGGAAACAGGCTCTTAATGTCCTGCTTGCATGCTGAGCTGGTGTGCTGCTCAGCTTCCCTTTCTGATTTGGTGTCCTTGGCAGAAACCTGTTCTGAGTTGCACCTGACTATGCCATTCCAATGTGAGTGAGTGCAGCATGATGTCTGGGACCAGCTCCACTTGTAGTTGAGCCCTGAGTCACAGCAGTGCTGTCCTGCAGGGAACTCGATGTCCCCTGAATGCAGAACAGTGCTGAGACATGTCGTGTGGAGCAGAGGAAACACAAGGAGCTGGGAGCAGCCGGGTTTGACATTGGGGAGACCATCAGCCGGGCACAGTGTAGCCAGCCTGGGATAATCAGCCATGCTGAGAGGCAAGGATAATTAGGCAGACACAGAGATACCCTGCAGATATCTTTGTGCAGCTCTTAACTATTCTTAGAAAAAACTTTTCCTGATATATATCTGTTACGGAGCATATATATTGCTCCCTCTGAATTAAATGAATGCTCATGTTAGCTGTCACATATTCTTGTTTACTAGGTTAGAAGCTCCTGTTGTATGCTCCTGAGCCTCCTCTTTTCCAGACTAAACTAATGGAGAAGAAATGATTTTTTTCTTAATTTTTAGTAAAATGTGGCATTCCAGATTGCACCTACAGAACTTTCACTGATGCTTAATGAAAAGGAATAATCACTTCTGATATCTGACATCCATCAGTCTTATTAATATATCATTGAATGAGCTTTACTTTTTTTGTTGCAGTGTGTCATAGTGTTGAGTCATATTCCACCTGGGGTTCTCCATAATTCCCAGCACTCATTTTGCAGTACTCTTAGTTAACCACTCATTCCTTATTTTTTATTTGTTTGATTTCTCCTTCTTTTACTTAGTACTTCACACATGCCTTTATTGAATGTCTTGGCTTGATTTAAGACTGTTTATTCAATTTATCAAGGCAGTTCTGAATTCTGAAAGAGTCTTTCAAAGCATTTGTAACCTTCTCCAGCATCTGCATCTTCTGCACTGCCCTTTCTATGAGCTGAGTCATTAGTAAGAGTACTGAATCAACCTGGTTTCAGGACAGATCCTTAGGGGACCTTTCTTGACACATTCAGATACGCTCAATACCTGTGGGAGGAAGAATTGGTGTTTGAGCATAAGCTTTGGTCTTTATTCAGAAACAGCGAGGCATCAGGACGGTTCATGTAGCCATTTGAAGCGAAGCCTCAGCCTCGTAAACCCAGAGAAGCAGCAAAACGCCCATGTGCTTCGTCTGCAGAAGCTATCCCATGCCTTCACCCTGCCCAGCATACCAATGCCAGGCACTGCCCTTGCGCCGTGAATCCACACAGCATCTCAAAGGGGTTATAAATATACATCCTGCTGCAGTTGGAGAAGGAAGAAGAGGATGCAGATGGGTGAGAACTGTTCCAGTGAAGCTCGCGCTCTCACCCGGAGCATAATGAGATCAGAATGCAGGCAGGAATGTGTGGAGGAGTGGAGCTGGCAAGGATTCACCAGCCTGAATTATCCTAAGCCTATTCCATCCCTAATCAAACCTTTGTGTGTGTGTGTGCAAAGGTGCTTTATGGAGAGGTTTCTGTTTGAACACAGAATTGAAGCTCTTCTTATTACATGAGCAAATTGCAGTTGACAAGATAGTGCTCTTTGGGTGAGCTTTCGGTGTGTTGGGCTTCTTATCATAGCCGCCTTGGCTGTGGTTATTTCAGAGCACTTGGCATTTCTCTGCTGTGTAGCCAATTCGCTGGATGCTGCAAAGTATGAAATTGGATCTTTAGAAGGATCCCAGATCATTGTTGATGCTAATACAAATCTGAAAAAAAAAACCAAACAAACCAACAACTCAAACCCCATAGAGAAAAGGGAGTGGGCAGAGCAGGATCACATGAGTTATCCAGACTTGTTTACATCCTGATTTGCAAAAGATACAGCTGACCCCAGTGTAACCTTGAAATCTACACAGGGAGAGGAAATACTATGTAAATGAGAACAGCCAAGACAAAACAGGCAGACAGAAGCTGGGTGTACAGAACAAGCTGGGAAGGCAGGCTTTGCAGACACTTCTCTAAGAAGAAGAAACGTGCACCAATTCTCTTTCTTTATTGTTCTTTTTTCCCTTGGGATGTAAATGGCTGTGAAGAATGCTAAGAAAAAATGGCAACACCACAGCCACTTTCCTAGCACAAGAACAGCATATTTTCCCACACCTCCCCAGGAAGTCATGCCCTAAGGAGGATGGTTCAGAGTGCCCAGGATTGTGCTTTGTGCCCAAGCTTTTTTTCTTTTTGGTGGTTGTAATCTAAATGGATTTTAAAAGATGACAGTGATGTCCTGGGGATCCTTACCATGGGTGCAAAGTAATGCATATTGCTTATGTAATACTGATTAGCAGTGAATGAATGCTGGTAAGCAAGTCTTGTGCTAGCCTCCTGTGCTGGATAAAGAGGAAGAAGTGTACCAAAGGTTGTTGTTCATCCAGGAGTTTTTCAGCTGTGGTGAGGCCATGTGGTTCACTGTCTCCAGTTCTGCTCTGATACACATGTTTGTGTGGCTGAACCATGAAGAGACTGAGAAGCAGTTCTAGAGGAAAGATAATGTCATTTTTCCAGTGAGTTAAAAGCTTTCCATCCCACTCAGGTTTTTGTCTGGGCTTCCTACGCACACTCAGAAGATGCTTGAGTTGGCAGAGCAGGGAGGGGGCTGCTGGCAAAAGTGGCCCAGCCTCCTGAGCTGGCAGAATCACAACCTCCACTAGCACTGTGCTCCCACTCCTGAAGTTACAGCTGTGGCTCAGCCTCTTCATGCTCTCGGCACTGCCTGGTTTGTGCTCTCATGGGCTGTCGGTGCCGTGTTTTAGAGAGCTGAACCACTTGAGGACTTCTCCTACAAAGCCATCGTCTTCACTTTCAGCTCCCTTGCAGGATCCGGTGACCACAGAGGTGGCACAAAGGAGGCTGCTGGATGACAGCATCTGTGCAAGCACCCAGCTGCAGTTCATCGCCGTGGCCCCTGAGCATGTCCAACAACAGCCACAGTGGGCTGCTTGGTGCCTGTGGATGCAGCTTCCTCAGGCACGAGACCATGATAAGAGAATGTTCTTCCTTGCCTTGTTATTTGGAACTAATTTCAGGAGAGAGAAAGTGGTTCCCATGCTGACCTCTCTTGGTTACCGAACCCACAACACTGTTAATCTCTGGAAGGAAGGAATGCAGCAGTTGTGAGCAGTATTTTAAGCCTGATGGAGTACAGTTACCTTGCCTACTGTAGGCAAGGGCAGAGCCCAGCAGTAACTTCAGCTTGTAGCCAGAAACATGTTCACAAACAGAAAAGTTTAGGAGGGATCAATAAGATAGAACTGAAGCAAAAGAGAGGTAAATGCATGCCCCAGAATTGCCAGTGTTCTTTCTGAAATCTCCGTGAGACAAGTTCTAAGCTCCATTACTTGGCTGAAGTGACTGTAGAGAGCTTTTACCTAGCATGAGCATTGTACCATTCCAGGAACAGCATTTTTCTTATGCCAAACAATGTCAGATTTCCTGCTCTTGAAGAAATGAGAGTTGTCCATGGAACAACATTGACCTGAGCTGTTGCACTCAAAAGATTTCATGCCTCTGATCATCCTGGCCTCACCAGGGGCTGTGGTCTTCAAGCCTTTCTCAATATGATGTGAAGAGTCTGTTTGGGGTCAAGTGCTATTCAGACGGAGTAACGGTACCAGAATTTGTTCATGTTATTGAGAAATACAAAGTGTGTAATCATAGAATCATCCAGGTTGGAAGATACCTCCAAGATCATCCAGTCCAACCTATCACTCAGCCCTGTCCAGTCAACTACACCATGGTACTAAGTGCCTCATCCAGTCTTTTCTTGAACACCTCCAGGGACGGTGACTCCACCACCTCCCCGGGCAGCCCATTCCAATGCCAATCACTCTCTCTGGGAAGAACTTCCTCCTAATATCAAGCCTAGACCTCTCCCAGCACAACTTGAGACTGTGTCCCCTTGTTCTGTTGCTGGTTGTCTGAGAGAACAGCCCAACCCCACCTGGCTACAGTCTCTGTTCAGGTGGTCGTAGAAGCAATGAGGTCTCCTCTGAGCCTCCTCTTCTCCAGACTAAACACCCCCAGCTCCCTCAGGCTCTCATCATAGGGCTGTACTCCAGGCCCCTCACCAGCTTTGTGGCCCTTCTCTGGACATGTTCCAGTACCTCAACATCTCTCTTGAGATGGCCCCTCTTGAATTGAGTGGCCCAGAACTGGATATCTCCTGGACTTGTTACAGCCCTTGGCTGCCTGCTGGCTCCTGGTTGCCCACTCACATAAGCAATGTACAGTGTTACTCTCCTTTGTCAGAATACAAACCGCTATTTAAGTCTAAAATGGCATTTTGATGTTATATATAGATTTATATTTAAGCAAAATCTGTTTCCTTGCTTTAAATGCATTGATTGCAATTCTAGAAGGCTTTCTCGGCTACTGAAATGTGTGCTTGTGCAGGAGAAATGGGAAAGAAAAAGCAAGTGTGGGAAGAGGAATGACTCTTTAAAAGCAAAGGGAAGAACAGAAGTTATAATGGGAGATATTAAGGCAATCGGTGTTGTCCTTTATTCCATTCCACTGTAGGTCCATGAGGTTTCAGGAGTGTGCATACAGGCACAAATACAATTCCAGGGGAGTGTTGGTGGCCAGGCCTAGCTCTCACCTCCAGTATTGCTCTGTATCAGTGTGAAATGTGAAAGGAAGCTAACTGAAAAACCAAACATCTCTCCCCAGTGGAGACCACAGGGTTCAGTTAAGTCTGGAAATCTGGCTTTTTAATTCATTCTGGTTTAGAAGTTTGAGCATGTGGGAAATCTTTATTCCTACTTGCACAGAAATTTATGAAATAACTGGGAAATGTAACTTCTTAATATTTAATTTGCTGGGTGATTAAAAGAAATTAGTTTCAACTATTGAGCAGTTTAGCAGACCTCCACTGATTTTTGTAAGGAAATATTTGCCTGACTTCTTTCTGTGAATTTGCATGAAAATAATGATTATTAAATCTTCTCCCATCTGTGTGCTTTTGATAAAGACATCTCTGATGTGAATAATCAGAAACTGAGTCACAGGATCACAGAATGGTCTGGGCTGGAAGGGACCTCCAAAGATCCAACCCCCTCTGTAGTCAGCAGGGGCATCCTCAATTAGATCAGTGCCCTGTTGAGCCTCACCTTGAATATCTCCAGGGATGAGGCTCCAAACACCTTCCTGGGAAACCTGTTTCAGTGTTCCACTACCCCCATGATAAAGAACTTGTTCCTAACATCCAATCTAAATCTACTCTTCTTTAGTTTGAAGTCATTGCCCCTTGTCCTATCACTGCAGGCTTTTGTACACAGTCTCTCTGAATCCTTCTGGTAGGCCCCCGTCAGGTACTGCAAGGCTGCTATTAGGTTCTCTTCTCCAGGCTGAACAACCCCATCTCCCTCGGGCTGTCTTCGTAGGGTGCTCCAACCCCCTGATCATTTTTGTGTCCCTCCTAATTAAATGCTATTGCATTAAGTACAAAGTAGTCCATACGTCATAAGCATTGTGTGGCTTGTGAAGTTAAAAGAGTAGAATGACAATGCCCAAGAGTAGTTTAGATAGAAAATTTATTTTCAGCTTTTTGGAGCAACCAGGCAGAATTAGGAACTTAATTCAGAATTCACTTAAGCCTGTAGATGTTTAAGCTACGTCAGTGTACAAAGCCTTTGGAAGTCTGTGCTTTTTAAACCTTTAGTGAAGAACAGAACTTGTTGCATCCCCTTGGTTTTGAGGCAGCGCTGAGATGATTTACGGTGATAACGAAGTCACTGCAGAGCTAAACAGAAAGACCTTTCTTTTGGCATGTATGTAATGAAAAGTGTAGTATTCTCCAATGCTGAATGGCCAATGAATCAATATTTCCCCAATGTTTTTCAGCTGTGATATGATAAAGTAGTCTTTCAGATGACTGATTTCATGTTTGAATTACTCATTTTCATCACACCTTTATCAGTAAGGCTTTCGTTATTGCTTTTTATTTTCAGTACACAAAACTGGTAATCTGATAGAACTTTGGAGGCTTAATCCTCATTCTATGAATACAGCTTTGGGCTAAAAAATATTTCTGTTTTGGACAGTTTCCATGTGATTTTCATTGTTTGTACCCACCACTAAATTATCTCAAAACACTGTACCATGGCTAATGGCTAAATAGGGTCTCTCAGAGAAGTGTTTAATTCTTAGGCAACGTTTATTCATACATGATTTAATAAGGCAGCACAAAACCTAAATGAATTTGAAAAATGCAAGTGGAAGGAGAAAATTATTTGCTTTCCAGACAGAAGCAGAAGGAGTATCAGTCAGGGGTGACCTCACTGCTGTCTACAACTACCTGAAGAGAGGTTGTAGCCAGGTGGGAGTTGGTCTCTTTTCCCAGGCAACCAGCAACAAGAACAAGGGGACACAGTCTCAAGTTGTGCTGGGGGAAGTATAGGCTGGATGTTAGGAGGAAGTTCTTGCCAGAGAGAGTGATTGGCATTGGAATGGGCTGCCCAGGGAGGTGGTGGAGTCACCATCCCTGGAGGTGTTCAAGAAAAGACTGGATGGGGCACTTAGTGCCATGGTCTAGTTGATTGGACAGGGCTGGGTGATAGGTTTGACTGGAAGATCTTGGAGGTCTCTTCCAACCTGGTTGATTCTATTCTATTCTATTCTATTCTATTCTATTCTATTCTATTCTATTCTATCTTTTTGACTGCCATTTTCTGTGCCTTCCCTGTGGCTCTTCATATACCCCAGTGGAGAAGATAGAGTGGTGGTGAGTCACTTACAGACAGTGTTCAAAACCACCACCACCAAAGTTGCTTAGGAGAGGTATTTATTGCTCAGTAACTGTAGGGCTGAGCTGGAAGGAGACTGCAACTGAAATCAGGGCTTTTTGTTGTGCAGCCTGCTCAGACTCATGCTAACAGGTACTGGCTGCCTCAAGTGCTAGCAGGTGAAATGACATGGTAATTTATAGGTGGACAGACCTTCTTACCAAATGGGGGAGTCTAGAAGACCCTTAAAAGAGTCAGAAATAGGGAATTCTTATTTGTAAGCTATTGCTGCAAGATTGTCTTTTCCCACTAATAAATCAATGAACTAAGAAGGATGTAAATTTTGTCTGAGTTCCAGTGTGTAAACAGGTTAAGTAAAGACTGTTTAGAACACACAGGCTCTGTCTGCACTACCATACTGACATTCCCCAGAACTGAGCTGGTGTTGAGCCAAGTGATTCAGGTTCTGCTTGGGCTGGAAGTAGAGCGGTACAGGTCACAGTGTGGGCTGCAAGATCTGAGATGCTAGTTAAGGGCTGTCTTAACAGCCCAGCTCCTACAGTGTAGCACTTCTTGCAGGTGAGACCTACTTAATGGGAAGAAACCTGGAAAAGCCATAAGCAAACTCTTGACATTGTGCAATGGACCTTGCCTACAGCAAAGGGCAGGTTTGTGCTGCACTGGGTCTGCACTGCACAGGTAGTCCTTGTAGTACGTGGCTGCCCATCTGCCAATACCACTATTGATGCTTTATGTTAGACAACACATCCTAATTGATTTCTGCTTCCCATGTTGAGAAAGACTTCTCAAATCTTCCGTTACGTGTTTTGGTTTAGGACTGTAGTTGCACCTACACTTCTGCCCCCGAGATGCTGCGTGCCCAGGAGGTTGGGTCATGTCCGCTCTCTCCCATCCAGAAGGAACGTTCTGTGTATGTGTATTTCACTGTAGAGGAACAGCATGAGCAGGCAGACCCATAAAGAACTTAATTAGGTGAAGGATAGGTTCAAAAGAGGATATAAGCCTCTAAAATTTAGACATAAACAGAGCTCGCCATGGGGTGTGTGTGTCCTCCTGCTGCTGCTGAGGACACTGCAGAGGCAGCTGTCGGATTCTGTCTTAAAGACACTGTGGGACAGCGATCATAGCTTGCAACGAGTTCTAAACTGCTCTGTTCTTTCAGGCTCTAAAATTGGGCTTTGGTTGGTGTGGTTTTGTTTTGGTTTGATTTTTTCCTCTTGTGAAACAATAAGGTTTCACTTTTACTTTGGACTTTAGCTCAATTTTATGTTGACCATTAGTCATAGCCAGAAATGTATCTATAAATAAAAAGCAGACTGAAACTGTGCCCTCTCCTGCCTGCCAGTGTATTACATGCTACAATAAAATGCTTCTCCAGCAAGCTCTTGCTAAAGAGTCTGACTCATGTTTTCTGGTTAGGGAAAAGGGAGTGGCATCCTGCAAGGGCAGTGAACGCCATGCAGCTCCATGTGGTACAGTAAGTGTACAGTATGGACAGGAAAATACAGTTGTTGTTTGCTTAGCTTTATGGCTGAGACGTAATTAGTGTCCAATGGGTCAGAAGTATGGATTCTAAAATCATAATATAAGTGAAATTCATGTGTCAATAAAGAAGTCTAATGAAATTTTTTTAGTATAGGGCTACTAAAAAAACTCAGCCCTTTAGTCTGATGACTGAAAAAGTGCAGACACATGGAAATATTCTTATAGTTTCCAGCTTGTTTTCATTCCAATGTGTTTAGAATAGCTCCATTTTATTTTAAGTATTTGTTTTCTTTGGGGAGTTATTCCTGGTTAGTAATATTCCCCAAATTTTCTCATAAGCATGATCAAAATATTAAGATACTTAAATTCAGTTAAGTATTTCAGTACCCATCTCAGAAAACAAAAAGCATGGATTCTGTCAATACATTTTAAGAGTAACAAAGGAACATTTGTGAGAGAATCCTCCCCAAAATTATAGTAATGACAAATGGCTTTTGTTAATTTTCTAGGAGTTGTTTTCTTTGTTAGATTTTTGGTCAAGCTTCTTGCTGCAAGAGAAAATATCCCAGAAATATATGGTTCTTACTTTGACATCAGGATAGAAACTAGTCATCTAAAAGAAGAGCAACCAACCTCTTGCACTCAGGTTGCCTGATATCCACTGTAAAGGTCTGAACATCTCTTTGAGCAGCATTATCAGCCCCACAGCTGAGAGCAATACTATATACTTAGCAAGGGAAAGCAACTCAAGAACAAAGAGAAAACCAAGCCTCCAAGGTTACTTAGTGGCCTGTACTGGTCCAGTGCCCTTCCATTCAGATTTAAGCAAGCTATGAGATGTTTAAAAGTCACCATTTCCCTTCTCTCTCAGGAGATCCTCAGGGAAATTCAGTCTACTAAGATCACTGAACTCTGCAGAGCCCAGCACATGCTGCCAGCAGTGCAGGAGCAGTGTCCTGAGCATGCCTGGGAGGTCTGAGGAGGAGAGTAAGGTGACACCATCTTTCCTATCTATCATCCCACATTCACCTTACTCAAAATCTGGTCTTTTTATTCTGTAAGCCCACTTTTGGAGCACTGTATGAGCCAGGCACATGGTGCTAAAAACTCAGTACAATTATTTGAAGATAATACAGATGCTAAAAACTCAGTACAATTATTTGAAGATAATAGCCTTCTCCTCTTGGGAGCTGATGTATATTTTGCCCTGCTCCCCAGTGATGGGAACCTGTTTGAGGCAGTAAGGGATCAATACTCCTCATGGTATTCATTCACAACAGAGTGAGTGTGTTAGAACTTGCCTATGCCACTGATGTTTTTTTTAATCTGAGTGTTTAAAAATTCAGTCTAGTAATTACTCTTTGGGAGGTTCCACCCAGAATTAAGAAGAATTTCAGGACTGTGGTGATTACACAAGCTCTATTCATTTCCAAGCATGTGGGTATTGTCATCTTGGACTATATGGTCACATTTTGTCTCTGACAGCCTGCCTGCCACAATGTGCAGGCTGGGTGCACAAGGGAGACAAATTAAGCTTGCATGTGTGGCTGTATATGTGACATTTGGAATGTCTAAAATGGACTAGAACACCATTGTTTTAACATAGATTTTTGTATGCATACAAGTAAGTTTCAGGCTTAGGTTCTTCTCTCAGGTGCTGAAGCACCTCTTGTAGTGAGGTGGGGATTGGCCTCTTCTCCCCAGCTTCAGGTGACAGAATGAGAGGAAATGGTCTGAAATTGTGCCAGGGGGAGGTTTAGGTTGGATATAAGGAAAAAATTATTTACTGAAAGAGTGCAGTAGGTTCCCAGGGAGGTGGTGGAGTCATAATCCCTGAAGGTGTTCAAGAAATGTGTGTATGTGACACGTGGGGACATGCTCTAATGGCTGTGCTGGTCTTAGGTTGATGGTTGGGCACAATGATCTTAGAGGTCTTTTCCTACCAATGCAATTCTATGACTCTCTGACTCTGTACTGCCTGTCCCATCATGGTGAAAGGAGAGATGGAGGAGAAGTGGGAATGAAATGTTTTACAGCATTGTTGGACCAGCTGTAGTCAGACCTCACATGCCTTCTTGTTTATTTTCACCTGCACTGCTGAGGAGGCTTTTGCATGCTCTAGAGCAGCCATAAAGCTGTGCACAATCTGTTACTGCTTTCTTCAAACCCAAATGATTCCCCTTCTATATCACTTAACACAATCACTTAATACTGGCCTGTATCAGGAACACTGTGGCCAGTAGGACGAGGGAGGTTATTCTTCCCCTGTACTCAACACTGGTCAGGCCACACCTTGAGTACTGTGTCCAGTTCTGGGCTCCTCAATTCAAGAGAGATGTTGAGATGCTGGGACATGTCCAGAGAAGGGCAACAAGGCTGGTGAGGGTTCTGGAACACAAACCCTATGCAGAGAGGCTGAAGGAGCTGGGGTTGTTTAGCCTAGAGAAGAAGAGGCTCAGGGGTGACCTCATTGCTGTCTACAACCACCTGAAGGGAGGTTGTAGCCAGGTGGGGGTTGGTCTCTCCTCCCAGACAACCAGCAGCAGAACAAGGGGACACAGCCTCAAGTTATGCTGGGGGACGTCTAGGCTGGATGTTAGGAGGAAGTTGTTGGCAGAGAGAGTGATTGGCATTGGAATGGGCTGCCCAGGGAGGTGGTGGAGTCACCGTCCCTGGAGGTGCTCAAGAAAAGCCTGGATGAGGCACTTAGTGCCATGGTCTAGTTGACTGGATAGGGCTGGGTGCTAGGTTGGACTGGATGATTTTGAAGGTCTCTTCCAACCTGGTTGATTCTATGATTCTATACAAGCTCAAGCCATACACTACCTTGTGCCACAAAATGCATTACTAAGGTATGCAGTGGGGCAATTGTTCTATTATTTTGATTGCATTAAGAAGCTGCACCTGGAATATCCAGAAAGATACAACAAATATTTCCTGTCCTCTGTTACCATGACTGTTCTCTGATTCATTAATGAAGATACAAATGGGTTATTACCATGGAAAAAGAAAAGAACATTGTCTAACCATATGGTGTCATCTCCAAACAGGAAGTCTAAAATAGAGTGATGAAGTGATATGACAAAAAACAAAAGCATTTTACCACAAAGTGTGAGTTCTGTTCTTTTTTTTTTTTTTGAAGAAGGTGCTCTTTATCCCAGAAACAACATAAGCATGACATGATGTGGCAGTTACCATGGCAACTAATTATTTTTTATTGAACAACAAGAATAAGCACAATAGCTCTGCAAAACCCAGCATATCTTGGCAAGCAAGTTAAAATATCCCAGGGCATTCTCAACATGTGCAGTTGTCATTTTTAGTTTCTTTTTTTTTCTTCCCTTTTCCTTTCAGAGGTTTTTATTATTATTATTATTACTGCTATTTGTTGAATATGAACAAATGCATTTGATTCTGGGTCAGAAAAGGTATGTGACTTTCTCATCTGACTTCTTCCTTTACCAAAACCTCCTCTCGACATTGTGGTCATTTAAGTTACAATAGGAGATGTCTGCCTTGGTTATGCACTTGAATTGATGAGCCCACATTTTCAGAAGCTGCCCGAGTAAGGAGTGAAAGGTTGACAATTTTGCTGACAGGAGAACATGACAAGGAAAAGGGAACAGATGGAGGCCTTGAAAATACCATTCTCTAGAAGTATATGGAATCAATTTAATCCACAATAATAGTACAATGAAGAATCTTATTCTTTAATTACAAGGCTGAAAGAGGGATGGTTTTGATCCAGATATTATTGATTTAGTAGCTTGTGGTTAATAAAGTAATTCAGAAATTGTAGTCTCTGATTCTGGCCTGGCTGAATTCAGCTGCACATTCTTTTATTTAGAGACCCTTTTAATAAATGGCAATGAACTTTAATGAACATCACTCTGAATGCAGGAGTCAAGGGCGATGTATTGATGCTACCAAAGCTGATGGAACTTTTGCTGTGTTTGCACAGTGTTGCTCAGACAAAGAGGCAAGGAGAAAGACTATGACACACTTCTTCCTTTGACATTCAGAAGTATGTAAGGTTTGGATAGATTACTTCAGAAATACTGATGTTTGCAATATTAAATACCACAATGAGTGAAGATTCTCATCCTATGTTAGTCTATATGTATATGATTCGGTTTTTGTAATGCACTATGCTAAATTCATACTCTCCTCTAATTGCAGACCATCTTGAAGGCAAGGATAATATTAGCCTCAGTAGCAGTATTGCTGCTATAGTTTCAGTTATGCATTCAGGCTCATCTGAGGACAAATTAGATATATTGCCAAAGCCAAAACATTTCAGCAATATATCACCATGAAAGAAGAAAATCTCCCATCTCAGTTCTACCATTCAGGATGGCCTTATAACTGAATATCACTGGTTTAATTCTAGCTTCAATTAGGAGGGAAAGAAATCCCTCAACCTCGAAGTCAATATTTTGGTTTGGTTTGGAGACGGGTCTACTAAACCAGTTAAGGTCAGTTTTAGTCTGGAGAGGTTGCAAAATTACAGGATCAAATGACACGATGTACTGTGAAACTGAATTGCATTAGAGGTTGCATAAACAGGATTAATATTGCTTAATATGGCTTTGGCATCTGAAGCAGTAAGAAATCAGAATGAACATGATTGAGAATCCCCATCTGGAGTAAAATACAGTTTTGTGATGGGAGAATTGAACAAGACCAGCCAGCAAGAGCACCAAGTCTCACAAGGCATGGTGCTCCCATTCCAGAGGGTCTTGTTCTTTGGGTCATGGCTGTGGGTTAGGATGAATGGCCACTGAAAGGAACAGAACAAAATTTCTGTTGTTGCACTGTCACTGTTGGCTGTCTTCTCAGTGAGACACAAAGAGACACTTACTTGTTCACTGCTATTGAAGATTTAGTGGTTCTTTTTGTGCAGTTGAGTACCTATTTAAGCACCCCATGCCAGTTCTGATTGAGATAAGTTAATTGTGCTGACCCAAAAATGCTCCTGAGAAGATCTGTCCAGCTGTGTTAGTGTGACTGAAATGTAAATTATGTACTGCTGACTTTGGTTAAGGCCACTGGAGCCAGTTCCTGCATGTGGCAAATGTCTATTTGCTTCTGTGACCTGGGTACAGCGGCAGTAACTTCTGGGGAAGGAGAGAGGTGGGACAGTTTGTAGGGTTTTAGCAATGCTTGTACCACTTTAGTTTCCCACTAGTTTTGTCAATCACATGATTCTTGAGTTGTTGGTGAGTATATGTAACGAGCACTTGAGTTCTCGCTGGTGGCAATGGAGAAGACCTGGTTAGGTGACCATCAGGGCAGAAGGCAAGACTGGGAAATTGTGCTAGCTGGAAAGCTAAAGTGTTGACCTCCCTTCTACCTGCAAGTACTTCTTAGAATATATGTGAATAGTTGAATTTTCATTTGTAAATGCCTGTATTTAGGTATTGCATCTAGATAAAACACAATGTTAAAAGGCAAGAGTACATGGTCCTGTTGATCTGATTTACTGTAGACAAGCCTGGAGTGCTAAAGACTGTTTTCAGAAAGATGCCCAGTCCCTTCTGCAAACCATAAAGGGGTGTTGGCCTGCAGAGGAATACTGGTTTCATTCATTCATTCAGCATTTGGCAAACTGAGGCAGGAGACACAGAGTTCTGTGATGACAAACTGTAAAGATAAACTGGCCTTTGTGGGGTTTGCAGTGAGAAGGAAACATTTGTTAGAAAGATGCTTGCTTTCTCAAGCTTTTTCCTTTTCTTTCTGGCACTCTGTACCAGGTCCTCCAGACACTGTGAACGCAGCAATGCCTGGAGGAGTCTTGAGAGCTGCAATTGCAGCACGAGGTGCAGGAGGCTGGCTTGCAAGGAGCTGTGTAACTGCAGGGACACACACCAGCTGAGAATGTAATTCTAAGTGCAGATTGATTTGGTCATAGCTCAAACAGAAATTTATTTTTATCGTTGAAATAAAGCCATGCAGGCAGCAGATGCCAATGAGTTCACATCCTCAGTCATCACTCATGAGAGTAATCCCTATTCATGTGGGTGCACTAGGGAATGCAACTCTCAAGCAAGTACAGGTTGTGGGTCAGACTGTTATTGACTTCTTCACTTGCCTAACATGATTATGTTGTATCTACGAGTGGGATGCTGACAGCATTTTTTCATTGCTGCTGTTGGAGGACAAGGACGATGGGCTGCAAATTAGAAGTTCAGGGCACATCAGTTATGTTATGTTTAAACATTATTTTGAAATGGAATAAAATGTGATGTAAAGTTATAAGGAAAGGTATTTGACTGCCCAGTCACCTTTATACCATGCTGGCAGGGATGGGGCCTTAGAGGAATTGCATATTGTATTACGCTTATGCCCGACTCAATATTCTTTTACAGTACCACAACTTTAAAGGTGCTTTTGCTGTAAATGAGAATCAAGAATTAAGAATTTTTTTGCTGATGATTTTCTTCATCACTTTCTCCTTTACTGAGTTGCCAAGAACACGATATCCAGTGCTGTGTTACATACAGCTGACTTCCTTACCTGCCTTTGCATTTATCAGAAGAAACGCTTGGCTTTATCACACAGACTTTTGGTGAGAGATTTCATTCTGTAACTAAGTGGCATGAACCTTATATCACACTTATCATTAGTGTAAGAAAATTTTAAGTGTCTGCCATTGCCTACAATTTTGTCAGGAGAAGTCTGTGATACAGTTGTACTTTTCTGATGATAAATACGAAGCTATAGTTATGAAGGTAAGTGGTGTGTAGGAAATTACTGCACTCCTGCTGTAAGACCAAAAATATTCTGTCATCATACCACAGTTTTAAACAGAAATGCATCTCAGTATGTTGCAACACAAAAGAAGGGAACTAGAGCAGCGTCTTGTAAGTCAAAGGTAAAATAATAGCACAATACTTCTCAATGAAACATATTCTCTTTCACTCCCAGCCTGGAGTCTTCATTTACCACAAACTTCTCTCCCCTCCGTATGATTTTACATGGGAAGCAGCAATGAGAAATGTAACTGAAGTGTGGTAAAAGAAACGAGTGTAAGCTTTGGTGACTAAATGCTCACATCTGCTTGCAAGGTTCCTTCCAATCCTTGCCACTATGTGATTCAGTGAAAACCCTGCTGAGTATTATGGTTTAGACCTGTTTGGTTAAACTGTGTTATGGATGTATCTATAGAACGGTGTAGTGGAAAATACCCTAAGTAATATTAACTAGTTGCTTACATACCAGTAGCAGTCTAGCTATGGAGACACTTAGCTCCAGGTACCTAATTAGCTGACACTGAGCTCCATGCTGTTTCAGGCAGAGCACTGTGGATGCACTGTGGATGCATTACCTACATCATTTAGTGGTAATTCAGGAAACTGCATAATTGCAGGAGTAATGGCAGTTGTAGGCTGTATCTTTTGACAGCCGTGTATTTTCTGAAGCAAATCTCTTTCCTGAACAGGAGTAGAGGAAACTGTTGATTATCCTTGTAGAAGAGGCATTAGGCATTTGCTGCTAGGGAAGGAGCTCTTCATGCTCTCATACTTGAAAGTATCTCCATTAAAGCCTTCAGTTTTCTTTAGAGACCTATAAAGTAACCCTTCTGAGCTTGTGTGTGATGTGAAACTTCCAGTTGTTTCTGATAAAGGCATTGAGTGCCCTCCAGCAGAAGTATGAACTGGCAGACAAATCTTATGTTGTTAGCACTTGCTTTACTTTTCAGGAACAATAACCAGTCACTCAGATACTGGGGTGATGACTATTCCAATCTGGATAAAGCAGCACAATGAATTGCCTCAGTAGCATGTTTTGAAGGAGTAGCTTTTCCTCCTACCCCTTGCCTCCTACTCTGAAATTTGTAGGAGATCCTGTGTAGATTACAGCCAAAGCATGGCATGCACTGATTGTGCTGAGAGAATTTTCTCTCAGGCAGCCAAAGGGTTCTTATTTCCCAAGTACACTTCTGTGGTGACATGTGGACAATAGTTAAAAAAAAATTCCTCTTTCATCTGAACTTACTGGAGTCAAAGTAGTGAAAGATGCTGAGCAGTCTTGTTTCAGCCTTGTAGAGTACTTAACCATATGCACAGGTGGCAAATTTGTGTACAGTCCCCTTGACATCAATGGCTCTTGTACGGCCGTGCTTTGCAGCGTCTAAGCCAGTGTATTTCCACCTAGCAGGAGCAGGCCTTTGGCATACAAATGCTTTTGCTACTACCTAAATACGAGTTAGGAAAGCCCACCACAGCTGGTCCATTTGTCACTCGAAGAGCCAGACAACCTGTGCAAAAAATCAGCTTTTTGTCTGCAGTGAAGACCTGTGATACTGAACAGTGTGAGTGGTGGCATAAACTCAGGTCCTGCTCAGAGGTGATGTGATTAGTGCAACTCACTAAGTCACTGTCACACCTTTAGGTCTCATCCTTCAGAGTCTTCCTGTGATGGATCTAATATGTGATAACATTCACATGGAAAGACACCCTCTTTCCATAAGGTGCTTTAGGAACTAGCCCTGGATTAATTTAGAAGATTATTATCATAATCAGAAACACTTTTTGGACTGCAGAATTTGGCCTGCTAGCTGTAGTTTATAGATAGCATAGTATTAAATTGAAATGACATTTAGTGGAGAAGCTCTCAAAACCAGCTTCTGTAGTTACAATACTTGGGAGAGCAAAAGCCAGTCTAGAATAGTTATGTGGTCCATGTTGTAGATGGAGGTTCAAGGCTGGCATAGTAGTCACCCATCTCATCTGTGCAATCCACAGAGACCCACTGCAATAGCCACATCCAAGTATGGTGTGCACACCTCTAGCCTTGTCCTCATATGGCAGTGGCAGTAGAGAGATTGCTCTCCCTGCACTGTGCACTGTGCTTGGGATGAACTACTCTGGCAGGTTAAGAGACACATCTCCCCTGGTAGGCTTTCTCTGGAACTTCCTCATTCCTTGCAGTGGGTCCATGAAGCATATCTGAGTCCTTAGCATCTCTTTGGTCTCCTATGAGCTGAGCAAGAAGGCCCAGTGGTAGTAGCCAGTGATAGATAGACTTGGCTACAAGCACAGGGTCAAACGCAGAGGAGATGCTGTTTCAGTGTTAATCTTCTAAGTGAGAGTTACAAACTAGAGAACATCCCACAGTTGTTGCACATCTGTAAAAGTAAGATATATTTAGAAATGCACACAGAGATGTATAAAAATGTAGTATTTATTTCATTAAGGACATTCATTGTCATCTTGAAGCACTGAACATCCAATGCAAAACGCTAAAGGAGGTTACGAAAAGGAACTTTTAGTACTAGTGTTGTTGAAGCATTTCTTATCATCTACTATTTCAAGCATTACAAAGGGTCAAGAGAAGAGCTCAGGATCAGCTGTATGCTTAGAATTTTCTTGGCAGGATGGAGTTGACTGAGCACTTTAGCTAAGCGAGGAGGGTGGGGGGGTCAACATGAAAAATTGGAAATGACATATCTGGGCAGCCTTAATGAGACACATGCAGGCATGGGTCAATTCTCTTGATGATATATCAAGCTCAGAGTCACACAGATCCAAACCCCAGTGTATATTGCTTGTGAGTGTGGAGTTTTAGACCATGTTTAATTGCAGTTTAGCAACTTTTAGAACATTAAAGAATAAGACATGTTTCTATATATGCCTGGAACTGATAAAGCAAATGACTAAGATCAGTCTTCCCTTTCATTAGCATAGTTGTCTATGTGACTTGATACAGCAATAAAAAATCTCAGAGCATAAACATTGCACAAATTATAAATGAACAGAAGAAGACAATGTAATTCTTTGCTCAGTTTACTCACACCTCTTTTCACACTCTGAAGGAAATAGGTAAAAGATAGTGAGAACAGAAATGTAAACTCTTGGAGGCCACAGCTGTAGTTAATACCCACAAAATCCTTACATTTCAGCACCTAGTAAAATGTTACAGGCTACTATGTTTTTTGTCATCGGTGCATTTTAATGATGTGCAAACTTTTTTAGTACTAATGAGCAATTATCAGCCTATTAGGGGAGTTGCACAACACTGAGGATAGTTTACTCATTTGGTAGACACATGTGTTGTCAGCCATTAGGTGCTGGTCCTAGAGAGATTCCTTTGGAGATGTCAACATACTTAGAACAGTGAAATTTACCCCACTGCTGACTGAGATTAACCCCCAACCCAACTCTATCAGTGATGGAAAGGTGCACCTGCTGGATGAAAGACACAGTTCAGGGCTCCATAAATTCAACAGCAGCACTCATGCAATCTTTGGAATCAATGTTTGAATAAGCAGTTGTCACATCTGCCACATCTGCCACTGCTGCATTGAGTAATTGAAAGTCATTTGTTTTAAGGGGCTCCACTGGCAAGAGAGTCAATGTGCATTGATATGTTTTCTGTATTCAATAATGTGGTCGATCTTCCTGGCTGATAAGTACATCTGCAAGTTAAAATTAGATTATTTTCTTATGCTTAGTATATGCAATATCACCTTTTATGGAAACTAGGACCATATGCAAAGAAGGATAATGATAAAAGCCTTGAAGAAACAGGTTCTGTTGACATATTTGCTAAATCTTTTGCTAAGGGTAAATTTAACAGCAGATATTCCCTGGCACACTATGAGCAATAAAACAATTACTAGAAAGAGTGACTCTTGTGTGATTCAAAAAGAAAATAAGAGCAGATTAAAAAAACAGTAGGAAACCCCATGTGGGGAAAAATGCCTTGTGTTGTTGATACACTGAAGCGTTTCCTTCATGCTCTTGTGGAGATATGTTTAATTTGGGAACAGTGTTCCTCAGAATGGCTGAAACCCCTCTGCGGTCCATCTGTGTGCAGTCGCAGAGCAGCTCTGCCCAGGGGCAGGACAGCCAGGCTCTGCCATCAGCTTCAGCAGAGCTCCTGGGCTGCAGAGTTCAGTAAGCCTTCCCAGCTGAGCAGTGGCTTGTGGGGCTCTTGGTGGTTTGCCTCACCCAGCAGTCAGATGTGGAAATACCTCCAGTTGTTCTTGGCAGTTCAGTGTGTCCCTTGGCCAAAGCTGCAAGTCTCTGTTTTGCTTCTGATTCCCTCTCTGACTGGCCTGCCCAGGCTACACAGGCTGCCTGTGATCCCTTCTGCAAATCCTGTTGCACTTGTACCCTGGCTTCCTGACCCGTCTCTTGGCTTCTCAGCATGCTTTCTACTTACCCTTCAGCTCAGTAGTTTTGGGTTTCTTGGCCCAAAGTGTGATCATGTTTTCCTCTTTAAATCCTTGACTGGGCCAAACTCTTTTTTTGTCTTCTCTGGTTTTGGGCAGAGGTAGGTCTCCTTGTGTATCTGTGCCTGCTTCCAAACCTAGCTCTAGCCTGGCCTGATTGCCCATATCCTGCCTGCCAGTCTGCAATATTCTGTAAGATCAGTGTGAGGACATAAAAAAAGAAAAAAAAGAATCTCTCTGAAGACCATTTTGAGCTTGTTATAAAAGTAGGGCATAAAACATGGTACCTTTGGACAGATGTGGCTGTGTCTGTGCTGCTGGCTTAAATATTCCCCATATATAAAACATGGTTTATGCATTCCTAATACTGCTAATGCTGCTGCAGTCACTGGTTACAAATGCACTTATCTCTTGTTAGTAGGGGTCAGGTGTAGTTTAAAGTCAGTCAGCAGCACTTTAGGGAAAATATTTTCAGGTATCTTTCTAAATGAGAAATGATTTCTCATACTGCTTTGTAATATAAGTCCTAATATAATGTCCTATAATGATATAATACCCTGTAACTCCTCCACTGTTGCATGCATACACTCATATTTTCCATAGATCATGGAAAGAAAAGCACCCAAATAAGCAAGGAATCAGTTGGTCCCAAACAGCATCACTTTCACATACTGCAAAGAGCTTCTGAGCAGAGGATCTGTCACCCAGCAGAGTGAGTGTCTCCTATCACAATCATAAAACTTCATCACTATTTCAAGTGAGATTCAAGCGACATGTGGGAGTTGTGCAGGTGTTGCCCACAGACGGCTGTTTGTATTCATCTTCCTGAGCACAACTGGAGGTAGAGAAGGAGGAGCTGGCTCTTGGGAAGGCCCTTCCAGTGTGGTGGCAGAGCAGGCTGTTCTTGGCTTGCCTGCAGATGGGAACAACCTCTCAAGAGAGTGCTTTGGCCTCTGCACACACTCAGGACTGGGTGTATTTTCTTAAAGGGAATCTTGCTTGGCTGCATGCCTTGTGCTAGGAAGCTCTCCTGTTCATTTTGATGGTCCAAGATCTTAAGATGTCTATGGAAATGAGGATTTTTTTGGTACTGGAGACCTTAATCTTGATCCTTACGTGTCTCTTCCAATTTCATCTGTTTTATGATTCTGTGATCTTTGTCATTGACCAAGATGACAGCTGAAGTTGGAGACTGCAAACAGGGCTATGTTGAATGCTTCATGGATCAGGAGGACAGCAGCAATCATAAGTGGTGATCTGCCATGGATAACGCCACATAAGTGAAAATAACCAGAAACTGTGTCTGCATTGAGTCATCCATAAGATGAGGGTTTGATGTGCCAGATTTTGAAAGCATAAGCTGGAGGAAAACCATGTTCCCTGTGGGCACAAATTAAGCTGTTTCACTCTGGCTCTGTGTCTCTGTTGTCGTTTTTGTGCATTATTTGAGCAAGAGCCTGTTCTGACTCAGACTTTAATTTGTGAATGTGTTTTCAGTATTCCCCTGGTACATCACAGCACATATAGACAGATCTGTGCTACGAAGCAGAGTGACGACATGTAACCCAAATCCTTGAATATAGGCTTTACATCTCATTTTTAGATGTTCATTTTCCCAAGATGGATTTTTTTTTTCCAATGGAATAACTTCAAAGTCCAGCCTAATGATTCTGTCATTATCTGTACCTATAGAATTTCACATGTATGCCAAGTGCAGGGGTTTCAGGGACTGGCATTTGGATTGGGTTGAAGTTTAATAATGCAAAATAGTAACTGAAAGCTAAATAATCCTGGAAGTAAAGAAAAAAATGGATTACTTTGAAGTGTAATTATATTGCATAAAAATAAAATGCCAGCACTAAGTAACATTGATGAATTAGGTTTACTAGATACAGCACTATGAACTGGAAATGCATGGCCAGCCTCAGAGGTGGATGCAATTCACAGCTCTGGTGAACTGACTGCAGTGCTTTAGAGAACTGTCACTGCTGCTGTCCCACTCACCCCTCTTCAGGTCTCCATGTATCATCAGCAATGGTTTAAAGTAACACACTGGGCAATAAACCGCAGCATCTCAAGCATAACTACATCCCATTTGGCTGACATTAACCTCTGGCAGAAGGATGAGGCAGAGACCCAGAAACACTAATTTTTAAACTGCCATTCCTAGATCTACTAGAGCCTGACTCACAAAGTTCTTTCATCTCCTTCTGACCATCAGAAAGCATCTAGGCACATGTAGGATGACTTGATATAGATGCTTAGGCCTTTGCAGCTCAATCTCAGACTAGATAGATGACAAGAGACAAGAATATTGTGGATGAAATGTGCAGTAGACTTCAAGAATCCAATGACATTGAGGGGCTGTTTTCAGCTGACTGCAGTGGATTTTAAATTCAATAATGTAAATATGGTTTTTTTTTCCAATATAAAATGCTCCAGGAAGTAAATAGAATGTTTTGTGAAAAGCCAGACCTAGATATTTCAAAGTGAGAACAACATTACCCATACTTATTCATACCATAAAAAGTAGTTAATGCTTTATCAAGGAAAAAGTTTGAGCTTATCAGTCTATAGAAAGATTTCTTTTACCAGCATAAACTGGATGGAAAAATATCTTAATAAGAAAAAGAGAAGATTCTTTCCAGGGATGAGTGATACTATGAATTGTTATGCTCAGGGTAACACTTCTGTGAACTAACAGATAAACAACTTGGAAAACTGAAAGTTAAGAAATAATAACAACAACAACAATAAATATAATAAATAATCAATGGTTTAATGCAAAACCTATTTTTGCATGTTGTTAGAATTAGGCCAGATTCTTCTATCTTTGGCTTTACAGTACTACTAGGGGTCACACTTTTATTGTGAATGATGAAATACTGATGTTTGTAGAAGCTCATCCTTTAAATAAGAATCTTAACTCTTGCTTTAGAAAACAGAGTTATTAAACCCCCCCAACTTTAATTATTACCAGTGTTTATACAAAACCAGATAAATAAATCTAGAACCACACAACAGAACCTGACCAGTCATATATGTTTTTTTTGGTAATTCACTAATCATATCTGAGACTTACTATTAGATGATCAAGACAAAGATAAGATTACTAATTTCTGATGGTTATGTCCAAGTTCTGTGCTCAAACCGTGCTCAACCAGTCCTGTTCAATATCTTTATTGATGATCTAGACCAAGGGATTGAGTCCAGCAACAATAAGTTTGCAGATGACACCAAGCTAGGAGCAGGTGTTGATCTCTTGGAGGGTAGGACAGCCCTGCAGAGGGACCTTGACAGGCTGGATGGGTGGACAGAGATGAGATTTAACAAGGCGAAATGCAGGGGTTGGTCTCTTCTCCCAGGCAATAAGCAACAGAACAAGGGGACACAGTCTCAAGTTGTGCCAGGGGAAGTATAGGCTCTATGTTAGGAGGAAGTTCTTCCCAGAGAGAGTGATTGGCACTGGAATGGGTTGCCCAGGGAGGTGGTGGAGCCACCATCCCTTGAGGTGTTCAAGAAATTTCTAGATGAGGCACTTAGTGCCATGGTCTAGTTGATTGGCTAGGGCTGGGTGAGAGGTTGGACTGAATGATCTTGGAGCTCTCTTCCCACTTGGTTGATTCTATGATTCTGTGATTCTATGTGATGGTGGGAGCAGCTGAACCTAGTAGTGAGCTGGGGATCTAAATGAAGGCTGTGGTTTGTAGTCAAGATGAAGAAGGTGAGAGTGGAGATGCTAATGTACACAGCAACCGAACCAGGTAAGCATGAGATCAAAGTCTACCTGAAGACAAGGAAATGGAGATGCCTGTGAAACACCCAACCAGAGTGAATAGCAACAGCAGGATGGGAGGCAAGGCCAAGGACAGACACTCCCAAAATGTCAAAGTTCTCATGATTTTGAAGGGATTGGTTTGTGATTCTTATGGTACATGGCAATGTTCTATTTAGGTGACTAGTTATGCTATGCTCCAAGTCAGTATAAATGTCATTTTCTTAGTGGACAACATTAAACATTGCACAATAGACTATATCTATGACTGCTAGAATAGCTTCCTTCCCAAACTATGATCTGAGGATAATGCCTCTTTTTCATATTTGCCTTTTTTACCTTTTGAGACAGACATTTCTTGTGCCTGAATGCTTTTATCACTGCTTGTTTTGTGTGTGGTATAACTTATCTGGAAGATGAGTGTTTATCTCCTGATTGTCCATTGTCAATTTTAAATCTGAACAACACATGCAGAGCAATTTGTCCCTGCCTATGGCAGCAGATTGTCAAGAAGGATTATAAAGGATTGCAGTGTTTTACGTGGGAAGAGATATTCTACTGTTTAGGTGGAATTATTTTATTATCTTAGGAAACTAATAATTCATAAATAATTGAAGTCTAAACTCAGCCCTACAGTTGGGTAAGGTTCACCATCATGAGAGATTGTTCTATGCTTCAGTTTTGTTGCTGAGGGCTTGGTAATATACGATGTAGCTATCAAAGGGCTGTCAAGCAAGATTTCTAACAGGCTAAGTGCACTGAGAGAAGAGTTAGTTAAAGTCTGAGCATGAGTGATAGTGTTTGCATAGTAAAGCAGTGATTACAGCCCTGCTGGACTGTAAGGATATGACTAATGTTATACTGAGCTGGTAATGCTTATGAAGCTTGAAAAAAAAGTACAACACAACTTATTTTTCTCTCTTGAAAATAACATTTGAAATCTACCCAGAGAAACTGAATTGGTTCTTGCATGAAGACCTCCAGGGTAAAAAATACATGCCAAAGGCAGGCTGGAGGGCAGTAGAGTTGTTCACAAACATATTACTGCTGCTCAGCTTGGCTTCCACTACGTACTGAAGGTAGCTGCCAGAGGTTCTATTTGTTGGGTCTTCGGGGCATCCATTTGGCATTTCTGATCTGAACTGAACATTTGCCATCGCTCCTGAATCCTCAAGGAATTTTAATCTAGAGAGAGGTTAGATAGCAATTTTCAGGTGAAAAAGATGAGTTGATGACTTCTTTCCAGTGAGCCTTCTGTTGAGGAAAGGACCTTTTCCTCTTTCTCTGTGCTATTTATAGACTGTGATTGCTACCAGTAGTGAAAAGTAAATTTGTTGTAAAGAATTGTAAGCCTTAAAATGATGCTTCAGAAGTGTTATGTCTGCATGACTTTCTTTGTCAACAGATTTGAGATCACTGAGTGAAAGGAAAACTAAAAGTACTAAATAAAGGATCATTTATTGCCAATCAATATTTTGGCAGCCTTTCATTTGCTCCATAGTTTTACAGAAAAGTGGTTGGTTGCTTTATGTTTCTTTCTGCACCTACCCTGACTTTCAAGTGCTGTTTAGGCAATTGGGGTAGTTAGTGAGCCCCTGCAATATAACTACTCTTGTTATTGGGTAGGTATAGATGAAGATGAGTCCTTTATGAAGATGACATACTGGGAAGGAGAAAGTAGGGAATCGTAAAGCTTCACTGGTGAAGCGTAACAAGATTTTTCAAGTGTAGTTAATTTAATCTTTTTCTCTTAAAGACAATGACAGAGGAACTTCCTGGGAGGCTGGCCTAGGTCAAACTTTCAACTCTTGTCAGGAGTGATGATGAGACTTGGATAAGATTTCAAACAACCTGGTCTTATGGAAATTGTCCTTGTCAACTGTCCTGTTGCCCTGGGATTTAATCAAGCAGAAACTCCTGGTGCATTTTTCCTAAATGGCATGCAAACTTATGAGGTGGAAGGTAAAACAGTGTCTCAAAGACATTTGTAATGCAAGCATTGCTATCCAGAGTAGAGAAAATGCTATGTACAAAGCACTTGTGGAGGTGAATTGCCACCTATGCCTCGGCTTCTATAAGGAGACCATGCAGGAGGTCTCCTTGGAGGAAAGTTTTGAAATGTCTGGTGTATTAAGACCTGTCTAGTTTCCTCAGAAATGATGTTTTCTTGACTTCTGATGGCTTGTGTGTATGCCACAACTTTGAACCTTATGACCAGGAAAGAGAGGAGAAATAGCATTTGCCTCTTGAATTTTGGTTTTGAAATAAAAGCGTGTTTTAAGTCAAGAATACCTCTTCAGGACATCATAATATCACAGGCAACTCAAGTTGGGTACAGATGTTCTTGGCATGTTGCTAATCTGAGAGCTCTCAGTTTATCATGGAGCTGGAGAGCAGTGCTGAAATTCCTCAACCATCTGTATCAGAAAATTTGAGATAGAGTTGTTAGTAGGGGTCCAGACTTAGATAGCCTTAAAACCTGACATTTACAAGGTGTTATTTCAAATATGTTCAGTAATTGTGCCTCTGGAAAGCTTCATTCCTGCATCCTGTGATCATCTCACTTACTTTGGTGGGATTTGAAGTCTATTGCCATTTATTTATGTGTGGTTTTGGTTGTCTGACTTCTGTCTTTTCTTGGTAAATGCCCACAATGGAGAACTGCTCTTCCTTGCGTCAAAGTGTTTTGCCATATGCTCACAACCTGCTTACCTGGCCTTGAGTAATAATTGCTCCTTAACCACTCTGAAAATAAAGATGCTATCACTCACAGAAATCACACAGAAACTTTCACGTTGGAAAAGACTCTCAGGATCATCAAGTCCAACCAATATCCTTGCTCTACAAGGTGCACCCTAAACCATATCCCCAAGCAACTATCAAGAGAGAATTATTACTGATACACATGCATTCTGTTTCCCCCTCTGCACTTGATTTATCTTTGTATTGGTCATGGGCAATTTGAAAGAATTTTTTGGGGATTAATTATAATTTTTTTCATCCAATCTCTTCAACTCTGAAATAAAAATATTTGATAGTGATAGCAATTAAAGGGAGAATCAATATTGAGATGAACTATTTTAAGTTCATTAGTACATACTCAATGAGGTATTTTATGTTAGGAGTAAAGAAGAAAACTGTTCTCTTTTTCTTGATCCCAGAAGAAATACACACCCTTTTCATTTTTATTTATCTTCATGCCAGACATATGTAATCCAATCTCTTCTGGAGTCAGGGCAATTCCTTTCTACAGCCCCTTATTCACTCTCAGATAAAGCAGCATGTAATAGAGTCTTTCCTTCATAGCATATTTAGTGTGCCAAAGATAATGTCAACTTGCAAACACAAGTGCCTTTAGAAGGATTATTCTGAAGAAAAAAATTAAATGCTGGTGCCTTTAAAAACACATTTATGGGAAGGCAACCAATGCAGTAAGACTTCTGTTTTAAAGTTTTGGCCTGGAGCTTCACTTTTTTTTTCACTCCCAGATTATACATGTAGAAATAGAGGAATGTACTAAGGATTTACCCCCACTCTGAGTTTCTTTTGAGTTGAGGCAAAGATATGACCATCACCACTGTGCCAGAGCCGTTGTATAGCATGGGAAGGTTAAAGCAGGAGATAAAGGATGTTTAATATTCCATATCTGGTTCCTGGAGCATGGAGTGGGATTTGAGATACAGCTTTAAGGCTGTATTAGAGGATGGAGAGCAGCTGCAGAGACAAAACTGGTATGTGCAGCATGGCCGAGACCTCCCTTGGGAGAAGCTGTGTGCCTCTTACCTACAGCTTTCCCTTGGTGAGATCTGACTCGTCTGGGAGAAAAAGAGACATCTATGGAGGACTCAAAGGGAACAGTGCAAACCAGAATGGCTAAAATAATCTTCCCTGCGTGTTGTCCTTGAGAGCTTATCTAAACAAACAAAGTCAGCCCTGAGTATCAGGGAAAATGCAAGTTAGGTAATGCTTTGGAATGCTGCTCTGGAGCTCTCTGTGGGTATCGCAGCAGGATCAGATGCTGTGTCTCCATGTCATTACATACTGTTAGTGTCCAGGGAGGTATTTGTGCCCAGAACCAAGCTGCCAAGAAGTCTGAAGGAGATATCCATTCCAAACACAGTGTTTTGTCATTAATTCATACAAACCAGCAGAGAAAATGAGCACTGACCTCACTCTGAGGGCCTTGCATCAAGAATTTTTTTGAGAATAGTCAACTACCTGGTGCACAAAGAAAAAATAGACAATTGTCAGTGGTGTCAGAAAAAACAGTTTAAAGCATTTAAGTTTTCAGGAGCAGATAGTAGCAGCTGTCCTCCTCCTCCTTCCCATGGAAGTGAAATACTCTAAATATTGTATGCAAGTGGAAGGCTCCATTCTACTCAACAATCAGAGATACAAACTTGATATATAGAGGAGCAGACAAGTATCTCAGAAGGTGGCTTCTAATCATCCATAAATGCTTTATAAGCTGCATAATGCAAGGAATATCAGTCTGGACCTTAATGGCTGCACTTGAAAGTGTGCACACTTACTGCCATTGCACAATGCCAAACCCTATGTGCGTGTTACTCACTGATAGTAAAGATGAATGTCAATTAGTTACCCTCTGCACAATCTGACCCGTGCAGGACTTCAGCCAACATCTGCCTGCAAAGAATGATCTACTCATGCCAGGCCAGTCTGTAGCACTGGGGCCTTTATTACCATGCAGATAATGACCATAAATTAATATAACTACTGCCATACAAAAAAAACCCCAACCAACCAAACCAATGAGAACCTATGCCACAACATTTTGGAAAGGCTGGATTTGAATAGCATGCATAATCAGTTTGGCCAATTAACTAGTTAATACCAGTACAAAGGAAGGATGCAATGGGCCTCTTTTCCATTGGTACGGGGAGCCTTTTATATCAGTTGTTCAGCAGGGAGCTGTTGTTCAAAGTTGCTAAAAACCCACTCCAAACATATTGTAGTGGTTTGGGTGTTACCAGCCCCCCCCACTTTGGAAATCACCCAGACTAGACTCATCCAGCTCTGGAAATTTGAATGAATCTTATATTTACAGTTTAGCAGAATATACAAGCAGATATTTACAGTACATACAGCTATAGACAGAAATATACAAGGGAAAAAGTAATACAGAAACACAACTCCCCTCCCAGAAACCTGAGTCCCCAGGAGGGGCTCCCAATCACCCTTCCACCTTCTCCCACCCCTCTACCTTACCCCATATGTTGCCTTGTGCCCCAAGGAAGAATGGAGGGTCGGCCAGGGGGGTTAGGAAGCAAGTGCGTTAATTAGAGAGATGGCAGCTGAGGTTAGAGAGAGAAATGCCCAGAGTTCAGGCAGTGCCCCCAAGTGTGAATACCTTATCTGTGTTTACACTCTTGTTCTTATACATCACTCTTGTTCTTATACATCTCAGCAAGCCTATGAGTGAAGTAGACATCACCATTTGTTTCTCTTTCACAGCCTGTGATCTAATCCTTCTCACTAAAACATTCTAGCTAGCTTCAAACTAGCACACATATCCCTGTGTTTTCATACAGCTGCTGTTCACTGGCAAGTTGAGCAACTGCTGTAAAAAATATCTGCAAACATCTATTCAGGATTGAAAATTAATCTGATGAGCCATATTCATGCCTCCTTTGGATTCTCTTTTCCAGGAGTACAATCAAGATGGTTTATTCTCTCTAGTATCAGGTGATAGAATGAGAGCAAATGGACTGAAATTGTGCCAGGGGAGGTTTAAATTAGATATTATGGTGTGCTGGTTTGAGGCTAATTGGAATATTTTAATGAGAAAAATTAGATTATAGGCTGTGAAAAGAAAAACAATAGCGATGTCTAGTTCACTCATAGGTTAACTGAGACATATGAAAACAAGAATACAAACATAAATAAGACAGTCTGTGTGTCTCTGTCTGTCAGAGTCTGTGTTTTCTCCCTGGGCTTTTGCGGCTGTGTAACCCAACTAATCATTTCTGCTTCTAACCCCTCTTGCCAGTCCTCGCAGCTCACCTTGCATGTAAGCCATGCTCTAGGATAAGAGGTGTGGAGAGAAGGTGGAAGGGTGGTTGGCAGCTCCTCCTGGGGACTCTGGTTTCTGGGAGGGCTGTTGTGTTTCTGTATTGCCTTTTACCTTGTATATTTCTGTATATAGCTGTAAATATTATACATATCTGCTTGTATATTGTGCTAAGCTGTAAGTGTCAAGATTCATTCCTTAACTAGGAATGAAATCTGGGTGATTTCATAAGGGGGGGGAGTGGGGTGGGTAACTCCCAAACTGGAAGAGTGGTCAGGTATTGGAATTGGTTGCGCAGGGGAGTGGTGGAGTCACCATCCTTGGAGGTGTGCAAAAAATAAGTGGGCATAGCACTTTGGGATATGGATGAATAGCCATGATGGATCTTAGGTTGAAGGTTGGACTTGATCTTAGAGATCTCTTCCAACTGAAACAGTTCTGTGATTCTATGATTCTAAGATGCCCATGGACGGTGTTTGCATGTTCAAGTGTTTGTGGGGCTGGAGCTGTAAATTTGTGTGCTCTGATACTGACTGAGAAAGAGTGCTCCCTGGGTGCTTAAAGGTGTCCACAGCTCTCTGTCTCCTTGCAGATTTGGCTGGGTGAATTTTAAGGGTATGCTTTCAAAAACTACACAGGAATTTTATCTTTCAATTAGTTTTCTATGAATGCGTATTTGTGTTTGGAAACTGACTCTGAAGCTGAGTGAAGTGTATTGCAGAGCTCTCCTGAGCTGCCTGGTGTAAAAGCATATTAGTCTATTGTTGTCATAGTCATAGTTAATGAGGGACTTTTAGACAAGTTTCCAGAATCACTAAATGACACTTAGAATTATCAGCCTTTGGTTATTTGCAATTGTGAAAATAAATGAATTGCATGAAGTGAGATAAATGCTGATTTATTTTTGGAATATAAAGTGTTACAATTGAAGGTCTGATTAGGGTCAATTTACACTAAGTCTGCTCTGAAACTATTATATAACTGAGGCAGAGTAGGTCACTATGTCCTGCTCTGCATACAAAAAGCTCCCAGACTCAGTGTCTATAAATAAAGATCAAGCTAAACCAGACAAGCAGCTTGAGTCTAATATTGGGAAGATCATTTTGTGCTACCTTCAGCAAATAATTACGCTGGAGTCCAAGCGAGAAAGGAGCACACTATCATCTGGTGTATGCCACGCATACAGAGTGAAAAGATGATCTTTTTGCATTAATGTCAGCATTAAGAAATAACCATTCCCAGATCATTCTAAACTCCAGGGCTAAAATATGAGCCAGAGGAGTGGGCGACGTTAGGTTTTTATATACTCATCCACTTACCTACCATAGTTTGTGTTGCAGCGCCAGAAGACAAAATAGCATGGTGTGGTTTATTTGTGGGATGCTGTTGCCCTAGTTACCAGCCTCATATCAGGGTTAAGGTTGACACTGTGGGCTCATTCCTTAATCTCAGCTCAGGTTGCTCACAAGGGAAAAGGCTTTAATGTTAACTGAGCCTGTCTTTGGCTTGGAGAGTTAGGCCTTTAACAATGCACTGGGGAATATTTCTTCTTTGCGGCTGTCATAGCTTGTCTGGGGAATGGGAAAGGCAATCTCATGGTGGGGGAGGGTGAACCTCGCTGCAGTGAGGCTTATTAAATTATGGAGGAGGGGATTATGGGTGGGAGCAGGGTTGTGGGCTCAAGCAGTCATCAGAGGAGCCTTTTGTGTTCTATCCTGGCAGAGGACAGGTTTTTGTTACAATCCCCTTCTACGCAGCTCAGATAAGATTGCTTGATGGCGTGCGCCGTATGGCCAAGAAGGGTTTCACTGCAGCTGGAGTAACAGAAGAGGGTGCAGAGGTTGGCTGTGAGATGGCAAGGCTATGCAAATATACTCTCCTGCCTGGAAAGTGCAAGGAAAGATGAGTTTCAGAGCTGGTCTCACTCCCAGCTCTTCCAGTGGGGAATGCATTCAGGCTAAAATTGCCATCCTGGGTAGGCATTTGCTCTGCTGGAATTAAATTTGTAGCTCTGGAATTAGCTCTCTTAACTCTCAATTTAACTTTTTTTTTCCTATATAAAGTTCTCTGCAAGACACTCCTTATGTGCCTCTTAGAATCTGTGATAATCCAAGTCATCATAATGCGTTGATGAGACTGAGCATCTGGTCCTGATCTGTAATGAAGTGCCTCTACATAGCAACATTACCTGGGTGACTTTCCAAGGAATCTGTATCACACTGATTCACAGAATGACAGAATCATTTTGGTTGGAAAAGACCTTTAAGGTCATTGAGTGCAGCCATTCTCTAACTCTACCAAGGCTTGTGCTAAAACCATGTCCCTCAGCACCACATCTCTGTGTCTTTTAAACAGCTCCAGGCATGGGGATTCAACCACCTCCCTGGGGAGCCTACCCCAGTGTCTGAGCACCCTTTCAGTGAAGAAGTTTCTTCCAACAGGCCATTTCCTTTTGTCCTATTACATGTTATCAGGGAGAGAAGACTAATGCTCAAATTAACTGCATTCCATAATGTTGCTTTCTTTAAAGCTTGGCAGGGGGGAACAGGCATCCCAGCAGCAGCACTCTTCTCTTACAGTAGCCTAGTGACTGAGCCATAACCAGGCTGTTAGAGCTTCCTCCTTTACCTGTGGAAGTTTGGATTTGTGTCTCACTTTTCTAAGTCTTAGTTCTTAAACTAGACCATGTTGGAGGCAATGACACTAGAATCTAACTGGGAAAGGAAAAGCTAGGCTAAATTTTAGGGGCAAATTGCTCTATCAGAGAAAGGCACTAGAACAGTCAGAGATCATTACTGCCCTGTGGGGCTGTGCTGTGCAGATCTTTCTTTTGGTATAAAAGATCCTTTGTATTATCCTAGCTTATTCCATGAGCATTAATGCTCATGGAACCATAACATCATTCTATAGCTAAATGTATGGGAGATACAGGCCTCTAGGTGGGGAATGTTTAACTGAAAGAATCCATGGTCATGTCCTCAGCTCATCAAAGTGCCTTATTAATTTCTTTTTGAGACATTAATTTTACCAACCCACTGTTACTTGTTTTCAGTCATCCATTATAAGGAAGAGGATATTTGTATGCTACCATGACAGCTATTTCATACTTTTTACTGTTCTGTAAAGATAGTGCCATGAACAAATCACCTGAAGATAAGCCCCTCTGTGCTTGATAACAGTTAGCCAGGGACCTATAAATCACCCATGTAATTGTTTTTTATAGATTCTTTTCCATATGCTAGTTTTAACTCTGGAGTTAAAGCTGTTTGCAGGGAACAGGTTGCAGACTGTGGCTGCAAGTGTAAGAGGGCAAACCTACTGGCTGTGGTCTTTGCACTTTGTGTTTACTTTCCTCCATCTCTCTTCCTTAACAGATCCTTTAAGTTTACACACCAGGATAAGGTTTCCTCTAACTGCCAGTCAGGCAAACGTAACCCAGCGTCTGATAATTAACTTGTGTTTTGCTTCATACATCAGCAACCACAACCAATACTAGGCTGAAAACTGGAACTCTTGCTGACTGCTTTTGCAAGTGATGCTTGAGGCAGAAATGGAGCAGACTGGTTATTGCACAGCTGTGTTTGCTTCATCTGCCCAGGCCTCCCTTTGGCAGCCTGCTTTTCTAGATTAAGGACCTGGTTTGCAGGGTGTATAAGTCATCAGAGCTCTGTTGAGTTCAGCAGAGGACCTTTCCCTTTCTTCCCCACATGCTTGTATGAGAGTTTGTACCCTTTTCCCTCTGTTTCTGTTCTTTCTCTTCAATAGACCAGAACTGTGAGGTCCTTTCTATGCTGGCCTTGTGAGCTGAAGTAAGGACAGCATGCAAACAACACTGGAGGATGCCGTTTGTACATGCAAACTGGAGTAGCTACGTATTAGGTCTGTTATGCCGCTAATTAGCTGTGTGCATTCACAGCGACTGGGCACAGAACAGCACATACATTTCTTAGGATGTATTCAGAAGGTCAATACTGAATGCCTGCCTGACACAGAGAGAAGCAGCAGGGGCCAGGTTGGCTGAAGTGAATGAACTGAGCAGCCACAATGCACAGGGAGGTGACAGTTGGTGCTTAGGAGCAGAGGAGATGCATTTGGCCCAGTCTGATTTATTTTGCACACTTCTAAATGCACTTTTCAGGCTTTTTCTCTCAATATGATTTATAATATTCAAGAGAGATGTTGAGGTGCTGGAACATGTCCAGAGAAGGGCAACAAGGCTGGTGAGGGGCCTGGAACACAAACCCTATGAAGAGAGGCTGAGGGAGCTGGGGTTGTTTAGCCTGGAGAAGAGGAGGCTCAGGGGTGACCTCATTGCTGTCTACAACTACCTGAAGGGAGGTTGTAGCCAGGTGGGGGTTGGTCTCTTCTCCCAGACAACCAGCAATAGAACAAGGGGACACAGTCTCAAGTTGTGCTGGGGGAAGTATAGGCTGGATGTTAGGAGGAAGTTCTTGCCAGAGAGAGTGATTGGCATTGGAATGGGCTGCCCAGGGAGGTGGTGGAGTCACTGTCCCTGGAGGTGTTCAAGAAAAGCCTGGATGAGGCACTTAGTGCCATGGTCTGGTTGACTGGATAGGGTTGGGTGCTAGGTTGGACTGGATGATCTTGGAGGTCTCTTCCAACCTGGTTGATTCTATGATTCTGTGATAACTGTTGCAGATGGTGTCTAGGCTAATCCTTGATGAGAACCCTCTTAAGTTCCTAACAAATTTGAATCTGCAGCCAGATTCAGGAGTGTTGAGGCATCTCTCTAACACACAGATGCAAACGAGTGTGACAGTGGATGGACAGAATTGAATCAATGTAAACATGCCACATTTTAATAACATCAAAGAATGAAAGGTTTCCTATTTTAATTATTAAGAGCAAACACAATTGATGAGTGTTATTACCACTCAGCACAGTTTTCTTACCTAAGTGCTGTTAATAGGCCATCAGATAAGAGGGTAGACAATAGAAAGGGATGCTACAGAGCCAGGATTTTTTACAGTGGAGTATGTTAAATGAGGCAGGTGATAACCTCTCTAAGACAACAGTAAAACCTGGCCACTGAGTAACTCTATAAATGGAAGAAACTCTCTGTTTTGACTCAGTACAAATTCTTATGAGGGCAACACACTTTACTGCAGAAAAAAAATTCTGTGGTTTTCCTCCAAAACTAGGTGGCCACAACTCACCAGTTGTGAATTTTCTCCCTGGACACTCTTAAACAGTAAGAATCAAACAGATGAAATTCTGCCCACTTCAGCCTTAATGAACATCTGACAATATTAAGCCAATAACTGACTTGTACTGTAGGTCAATGAAGAAGTGAAATCTGCAGTTAATATTTACTTAACTGTATCTTGCTGGAAGCCTGAATCAGGCCAGGATGCTCAGAGGAGGCTGTGGTATTGCCAAGCAGCCTGCAAAAATAAAGAGTTTCATACATTTTAATATGACTTCATTGCTGTGAACACACAAAAAACATCTGGCAAATGGTGCACAAGCAGTTACATGGATGACAGCCCATTTAGTATGGTAATAAAACATTGAGAAAATATCTGTACAGATCAATATTTTCCCTGGTAGGCCTCATTCTAAGTTTAATCTAAGGTCTTGTTAATATATGTGAAGTGGTGGTTTGGATTGCTGTTACATAGGGAGTAAGTTTCTTCTTTCAAGGATGTTTATTTCAACCATAATAGCACTAGAAAAAAAAAAGTGGCTTATTTCAAGAAGCTTGCTACTCCATTTATTACAATATGCTTGCCATTTATTAAAAGAATCATAGAATCAACCAGGTTGGAAGAGAGCTCCAAGATCATCCAGTCCAACCTAGCACCCAGCCCTATCCAGTCAACTAGACCATGGCACTAAGTGCCACATCCAGGCTTTTCTTGAACACCTCCAGGGACTGCGACTCCACCACCTCCCTGGGCAGCCCATTCCAATGCAAATCTCTCCCTCTGTGAACAACTTCCTCCTAACATCCAGCCTAGACCTCCCCTGGCACAACTTGAGGCTGTGTCCCCTTGTTCTGTTGCTGGTTGCCTGGGAGAAGAGACCGACACCCACCTGGCTACAACCTCCCTTCAGGTAGTTGTAGACAGCAATGAGGTCACCCCTGAGCCTCCTCTTCTGCATGCTGCACACCCCCAGCTCCCTCAGCCTCTCCTCACTAGTTATCGGGGGTGATCCCACTGAAGTTAGAGCCATGTTGAGATAATTTGGCCACCTTTTTCGCCTTGGGCATCTATTTCTTTCACTACTGCCCTTTTGCTTTTTTAGGCTCTCCTCTCCACCTTCCTTTCCATCTCCTTCCTGGGCAGGAGAAAGAGAAAACCTTAGGAAACTGTTTATATGTGGAGCTTGTTCTGTCCTGTGCTTACTTATGGCTCACATTGTTCTTTTGAGACCTTGGCTTTGGGTACTTAGAGTAACAAGAACCTTTTGTGCTAATTCTAACAAACAGATTTCATACTGAACCAGAGCAGAATGGGTGGATTGCATTCAAATCCATGTGAAATGTTGATCACAACTGTAGTAATTCAGAGAACTGTGACTAAAGGAATTCTGTTTTTTTAAAGGATCATCATGGAGCAGTTCTCAGAAACATTCTCATCTCCCTCACGCCGTAGTTAGTCCTGAGCAATTCCAGGGGCTTCAGTAGTGGAAGGTGGGTTTATAGCAGAGCATCTGCCACCAGATTCTGGCTCATCAAATGCTTAAAACTCCTGCAATATTTGGATGTTGTCTGTGTAAACAAAGAGGCTTGGAAAGATCCGCATCTGGAACACACCTGCTTTTGCCAAGGTGGCTAAAACTCTTTCCTAAGGATTTTATACTGGCACTTCTGCTGACAGGTTGTGTCTACTTCAGTCCCTTAGTTTTCTGTCTCATGCACGAGAAGATGGGATTCAGTCATTTGAGTTAATCTTCTTTCCTCATCTCTGAAATTTAGTTCCCAAACCAATTGTCCTTGCATGCAGAGGCTCACGGTGCTGTTTCTGTATTGTCCCTGCCATCTGTCTCTGCTGTGTGACACTTATCCAGGCAAAATCTTTGCTCCTTTTTTTTTATACCCATGAAACAGAAGGGTTTTCACTCGAGGAGGTGACACATGGCTCATGCCTGATGGACACACTGGTCAGTGTTGAAAGTTCATGGTACTAACTCTTATTAATTCAGGTCTATGTTTACATGAGAATGTCTGAGTGATTCTGTAAGCATAGCAATTGCATATTCAAGCAAATGACTCGATGTGGGGGTTTGACCAAATATCAAGCTGTGAATGCCCAGCATATAAATTCTAAACATTTGCAAGTAGCAGCTCCCAAATAGCTATTTGTAGGAGGTATTTGGCAAAAGCATTTAAATAATGAATCTAGCTAAGATGATCATGATCTCCTTGCAGACAACACTTGCAGACAAGTGTAAGTGTTATGAATTATTCAGCCAATTCTATTCAGAATGATATATACTTATTTTAGAACTAGAATTAATGATCCATAAGAGTAAGTATGAGACACACTAACAAAGGTCTATTCTGTGCTACTTCTTCTGAAAGATTAAAATGAAATGCAGACAGTTTGGAAACCACAGCTCTTGTTTTAGAATTGTCTGCTCTGTTTACTGACAGTGACTTTTGCTGCTTGTTTACTGCAATTTACTTAGTTACAGCATAAGTTACACATGATTATCTCCTCAATATGATGCTAAGCTGACATCTGTCAAGTTTAAAAGTCGTAATAGGTGCCATTAGTCACTGAGATGATCCAAGGGCATAATGATTGGTGTGACAACAAAACTGCATAGGTTGTTTGTTTGTTATTGTTGTTTAGGTTTGTTTTGTTTTTTAAGGCGTAGTAATTTCTAAAGAGAGTTTTGTGGGGGCTCTACCTGCTCAGAAGTGAGACAATTTTAGTTCCCTAAAGGCTGGCAGAAGCAGAAGCAAGGGAACAGTGTGCAGCTGGTGTTCATGGAAACTGTTATCACAATAACATCAATTAACTAAGCAAAATACACTGTTTGTGTCCTTCTTGTTCCTTTGCTACAACAGAGTGGCAAGTTTAAACTGTCTGCTATTTGTATTAGAGACTTAATTTCTCCTGGGTTTATAAATCAGCAGATGTTTCAAGCCATACCAAGCTGAAATTGCCTTGTGAATCCTCAGCTCTAATGCTAAGGAATATTCGTAGAATCATTAAATTAGAATAGAATAGAACCAACCAGGTTGGAAGAGACCTCCAAGATCATCCAATCCAACCTAGCACCCAGCCCTGTCCAGTCAACTAGACCATGGCACTAAGTGCCTCATCCAGTCTTTTCTTGAACACCTCCAGGGACGGTGACTCCACCACCTCCCTGGGCAGCCCATTCCAGTGGCAAATCATAGAGTCTTTAAGGTTGGGAAAGACCTCTAAGATCATCAAGTCCAACCTTCTACCCAACACCTCCATGACCTCTGGATCTGTCCCATAGTGCCACATCTACTCATTTTTTGAACACCTCCAAGGATGGTGCCTTCACCACTTCCTTGGGCAGCCTGTTTCAATGCCTCTGAGAACCTTTTCATTGTTTAAAAGTAGTTAAAAATAAAAATGGAGTGTTTGAGATGCTTTTTAAATTTTAATTTAATGAAAAAGCACACAGTTAAAATACTTTTATTCAAGCTCTTAAAGTCTTGAGGCAGCTCCCAATGAAGCCAGAGAACAGATCTTTGAGTTTAAGAAGAAAATGGTCAGCAAGCCACCAGTTTGCCTTTAGTGCCTTGGACAACTGTGGGGAAGGTGTTATGGATGAGAGATTAGACTGCTTGAAGAATCACCACCAAAATGATGATATCTAGTATATGTGTGTGCTTAACATGAGTTTGTGAAAGTGCCACTTGAAGTTCGATGGCAAAGTTCACTCTATTACTTACTGCATGGAAAAAACATACAAAAGAAAACTGAGTTAGAATTGATTCAGCATGATTTACACAGAGACCAGAGACAATATGGTAAAGGAGACCTTCCCATAGGGGCTGAACTCCCCAATGTACTCCAGACCCTGGATGAAGGAGAGGAAGCCTGGAGGAGGGAATGCTCCCCACTGGTCAGGCTGGGTTAGGGATCAGTTACATAAAGTAAACATTAACAAGTCCATGGGCCCTGATGAGATGCACCCAAGGGTGCTGAGAGAACTGGCTGATATTATCTCTCTACCACTCTCCATCATCTTTGCCAAGAGAAGAGACAATGTCACTCCAGTCTTCAAAAAGGGCAAGAAAGAGGTTCCAGGAAACTATAGGCCAGGCAGCCTCATTTCTATCCCTGGAAAAATGATGGAGTGGTTCCTGTTGGAGGGCATCTCAAGGCACTTGAAAGAGAAGAAGGTTATCAGGAGTAGTCAGCATGGATTTACCAAGGGGGAAGTCTTGCTTAACTAACCTGAGAGCACTTTGTGATGCCATAACTGAATGGATAGATTCAGGGAAACCAGTGGATGTAGTCTACCTTGACCTTAGCAAAGCCTTTGACACCATCTTCCATGACATTTTAGTGAGCAAGCTGAGGAAGTGTGGGATGGAAGAGCAGACAGCGAGGAGGGTTAGGAACTGGTTGCAAGATAAGAGTTCAGAGGGTGGTGATCAATGGTCCCAGGTCCAGCTGGAGAGCTGTGACTAGTGGTGTCCCCCAGGGATCCGTGCTGGGGCTGGTCCTGTTCAACATCATCAGTGACACTGATGAGGGCACAGAGTGTCTGCTCAGCAAGTTTGTTGACGACACCAAGCTGGGAGGCTTGACTGATACAGCTGAAGGCTGTGTGGCCATCCAGAGAGACCTGGACAGACTGGAGAGCTGGGCACAGAGGAAACAAATGAAGTTCAACAAGGACAAGTGCAAAGTCCAGCATCTGGGGAGTAATAATAAACTGCACCAGTACAGGCTGGGAGGTGATCTGCTGAAAAGCAGTCCTGTGGAGAGGGACCTGGGGGTCCTGGTGGATAACAAGTTAACCATGGCACAGCAACGTGCCCTTGTGGCCATGAAGGCCAGTGGGATCCTGGGGTGTACTAGCAAGAGTGTGGCCAGGAGATCAAGGGAGGTTCTCCTCCCCCTCTGCTCTGCCCTGGTGAGACCTCATCTTGAATACTGTGTTCAGTTTCGGGCTCCCCAGTTTAGGAGGGACAGGGATCTGCTGGAGAGGGTCCAGCAGAGGGCTACGAGGATGATTAGGGGACTGGAGGGCATGGCTTATGAGGAGAGGCTGAGGGACCTGGGGCTTTTTAGTCTGGAGAAAAGAAGACTTAGAGGGGATTTGATAAATGTTTATAAGTATCTGAAGGCTGCCAGGAGGCAGGGACAGGCTCTGCTCACTTGCTCCCTGGGATAGGACAAGGAGCAATGAGTGTAAATTGCAGCACAGGAGGTTCCTCCTCAACACAAGGGGGAACTTCTTTACTGTAAGGGTCACAGAGCACTGGAACAGGCTTCCCAGAGAGGTTGTGGAGTCTCCTTCTCTGGAGCCTTTCAAGGCCTGTCTGGATGTGTTCCTGTGTGATCTGTGTTAGATAGGATTGTCTTGCTCTGGCAGGGGCGTTGGACTCGATGATCTCCTTGGGTCACTTCCCACCCCTAATATCCTGTGATCCTGTGATCGAGTCATGAGGCTCAGAATATACCCTCTTGTTTTCTGAACTCCTGATGCAACTTAGCTGTGGCCAGACTCAATCTTAGTACCAGACTTGGCCAACAGTTTATGTGTAATAGAAGAGATACAAGGGGTAAGGAAAACATCCCATTGAGTCATGAGTTTTGGAAAGGACTCTCTTGCTTTCTAAACTCCTTCTCAGAGAGAAGTCTATCTACAGCTGGACCCAGCCTTAGTCCCAGACTTGGTTTATGTCTAACGGATTTAGAGATGGATTTCATGAGTATCAATTCAGCATGCTCTCAGTCACTTACTGAGGATCTGTTGTGTGTAACAGGTCTCGCTGCCTTGGGTAAGGAAGGGTCTTTTAGTCTCAGGCAAAGAATCTCAAACCATGAGAGGCAGCCCAGATCAAGGGGACATCACCATTATGCAGCCACACTGCCTAGCAAGGAGAGCTCAAAGGAGGCTCACTTTGGCTATCACATTTATGGAATGGAGTGGTTGGATTGTAGTCAAAAAGCATACAATAGGAAAGGTATACACATGATTCCTTGTATCTAAAGCTTTCTTTGTTCCTTGATAAAAGAGTCTTGGGGAGCAAACTGCTATTCATTAATGGTGTGCTTGGTGTTCCAAGCTTATATGCACCAGTGCTCACTGAATCACTCTGCTCCGTTGTGGATTTTCCAGAGTTTTTGGCCCAGTTACAGCTCAGGCCTTTACTTCTTCGGAGCTCATCCCAAACTACAGTGAGTTTGGTTAAAGAGGGACTGAGTGCCTGTGTCACTGGAGGAGAGAGTCACAGCAGTTCTCTGTCAATGTTTGAAGCACAATGCTTTTCCAGTCTTCCAGTTTGGTCAGCAACCCTTATCATATCTGGCTTTGCATAATGCATATCCTACATACAAACTACATATTCAGGTGGATGATGACAATTAGAGCTAGGTTTAGGGCTAGGTTAGGGGTTAGGATATTAGGGTTAGGGTTTATTTAGGCTTAGGTTATTAGGGTTAGGCCACTAGGGTTAGTGTTATGGTTGTGATCAGGCCGATAGGTTTAGGGTTATACTTAGGATTAGGGTTAGGGTTAGCATTAGGGTTAAGTTTAGGATTAAGGTTAGGACATTAGGGTTAGGCCATTAATTTAGACCATTAGGGTTTGGTTTAGGTTTAGTGGTTAGGGTTGTTTGGGTTAGGATTGTTAGGGTTTAGGGTTAGGTTTGGGATTGGGATTCAAAAAGGAGGCAATGAGCGTTCCACTCCCTTGCTTAGGCAGCTCTTTAATAGGAGAGTAATGTCTCATACTCTTGAGAAATTGTGCCATGGGGAAATCGCTCACAGTTCACATGAGACCAATTACTTCATTGCAGAGATTGATCTTGAGTGTGGAAATCATAGAGAATGGAGGTTAGGATGATACTTTCTGCTTAAAGTTGATGCACCTTACCGGGAAAGGAGGAGGAATGGCTGCTACATTTTGTTATGAAAGGTTTTGAGTTGCTGCATTCTGCGGTTTGGGAGACACGGGAAAGCGACATTGGAAGGCCTGGTGGATGCTGTGCACGTCATCGTTAGGGGCTGTGAAGTGAGCCAATTTAGAGAGAACCAGCATTTTCCTGTTGATTTCAACTCAAGGACACAAAGCACAGCAATGGTCGCTCCGTTGTCTGCCATCTAATGGCCAGACAAGAAAGCAAAGTAGCCTGGTTTCAGCCTACGGGTTACGAATCACTGGGCATTCTTGAGCTAAATATACATAAATACAAAAAGAAAGGTAAGCTTTTGCTCACAGGTTTAAGAGTGTTACTCAGGGGCTTATGTTCCCGTTAAAAAATGGTGTGATGCCACCACAGGAAACTGCTGCAAAGCGGAAAAGAATTGCCAGCTTTGCCTGGAGAGAGTGTTTTTAAACACTGCCTATCTGAAAGCAAATACCAGTCTGTATATGGCTGGAAGTGCATAATTCAAGACTATTTCAATCTTCTCCTATTTACTTACTGGGCAAGTGAATAATTCAGTTGCTCCTTCTCTTCTCCGGCTCTCCCTTCCACTGGCATGCACCCCCCCATGCTCTCAGCAGGTGCAGTATCGAAGATCTCTGGCTGGCAGGGAGTGTTAACACACACCTCTGCCTCTTCCTCTCGGGCAGGCCACAGTGGCACCTGCAATAACTGCCACCACTTCCACGGCATGGAGAAAGTGCTTGAGGTAAATCTCTGCTAGAATAACAAAGAAGAGATGGGGAGATCTTCTGCTTTAATATCCGCTCCATCTTTCTTATCTATATTAGAAACACCTGCCACTAAGGGTGAGAGGAGAGCTGAAATTATGAACCACCTTCTACATTCTTTTATCTCCTGGAGCAAAATTAATACTTACAAGCAGTGAAGGATACTGAGAGAAGCAAAGACCATGCCTTGTCTATGCTGGTGCTTTTGTTTAGGAAACGTGCCTTTTAATTTCACATTATTTGAAACGCCTTTCTCTGCTCTCAGAAAATATCCTCTTTGGTTATTCTTTGTGAGACAGAGGCTGAAGATAGCAGGCTTGCTCACAAACTCCCCCCATTCGAATATGCTAATGCTAATTTAAGCATTCAGTTGCCAAATTTTCATGTCTGCATGTTTAATGTTTGTATATGCATTATTCCCTGTGCTTATCTGATCCACAGGCATGCAGCAAATATTGTCTTTGAGCAGGATCTACACGCAGAAGTCAAAAAAGACACTGCAGAATGGAATTCCTCTTCTTAAATATGGATCTGCCTTTCCCTCTGCTTTTCCCTGGAAATTCAGGGAACCTAATTCCACACCCAAATGGTTTATGAATTTTTGGGGGGCATTGATACTTTCAATCTAAATAATACAAATTAGAGCAATTTCTAACATGGCATCTGGCTGAAGTAATGGTGTGTGTGAGTGAATTCCTCTCTCCTTGTAGCTCTGCTTGCTCTGAATGCAAATGGTGCAAGTAGATGTAACTCCTTCAACAGGAAATGATGTTCAGTGGAACACTTATAAATTTCTGAGTAATAAAACTGACAATAGGAAAAAAATCATACCTTATCTTACAGAACATCAGCAGAGGAGGGGAAATAGGTGAAAAGCTTAATTATGACTTGCTGAAAACAAGATCTGAAGTCTTCAAAATGTGTTGTCTGACGTTCTAACCCAATGCAGAAGGTGAAATGTGTTACTTTGAGTGAGATACTGTGGGTGTGAAATACATGAAAGCCCAGTAAAACATCCCCATTTTGCAAAGAGAAACCTCTCTGTTAGCTCCCTACCATAGTGCTGACTTCACTGAGCTTCCAATGCATGGTATTTTGCATACAATAATCAACAATTAGCAACTGGTAATGGTGCTTAGTCTTTTCAATAGGCCAGTGGCTTCAGAGCTGCTCTTTCTGCAAGCCGTTACCTATCTCATATCTTATCCTTACAGAGAACCTATGCTAAGCAGCCGTGCATCACACTAGTGCATTAGCACAGACACCTCTGCAACAAATGAGGGAACCCAACACTGCTGGTAGCCAAGGGAGAGTTACAGTGGTCTTATTAATGGATTGTGGTAGGGTGAATAAGTAGAAATTGCCTGTGGTTCCTCTCTTTCCCCAAAGGAAAGGAATAAAACCGGTTGAGAAAAATGCAGTGATGTTGTGTGGGTACTAAATTTTCTTGACTGTAACTTCTGTTTTGTGGTTTACTGAACCATGAGTCTTCCTTTTATTTCTGAAATGCTTTCAAAGTGGAACACACAAGGGGAAAGTAAAGCTTGCATGAATGCAGAATAATTTCATTGAAGTCAGCAAACTTATTCTGCTGAAACACTGACAGAAAGAAGAAAACTGGTTCAGCAGACTGTTAGCCAAGACCAAAGATGGGTTTGTCATGTGAGATAAGTTATGGCAAGTATATTGTGAACCCTCCTGGAATAATACCCTGGGAAAGTCTGCTTAGAATATTCTACAATTAACAATAATCTGGAATTGTAAAGGTCATGGATTAGTCAATCTCATTTTTATTTAGATTATGGTTCAGCTATAAACTTCTTTTAACAAAATGTCACAGCAAATAAAATCTTTGCTTAACCAGTCTGCTTCTCACTTTTCCCCATCTAGCTCTACTCTTTCACTTGCTTGGAGATAAGAGCATTTCCAGTTTCTTCTTCACAGTCCTGACACGTGCTGGCAGTCACACAGTTGGCCAATACTGAGATCTAGACTTACAGCCACGATTTTGTGCAGATGAAAGGGTAATTCTAGCGATGGGCCTTCCCTCTTAGAAACCACTAATTAGTAAATTAGAAAGAAACTGGCAGCTTTTCACAGCTGACACTAAGAATTCCTTACAGAAATGGTACAGCTTCATTACTAATTTAAGTATCTTATCATTATTTGTTATTTCTATTTGACTGTGTTGTTCAGGGGTATAGCCTGAACCAGAGATCGTCAGCTACTGTAAGATACTTATAGCCCAGCAATCTTGTGGAAGATGGCTGTGAAATTTCCAGCTGGTATTAGCAGAAGAGTAGGTTTGAGTACTTAGTTCAGCAGTCACAACTGAATGGTAGGCACTGTACTTCAGTGTATAAGAAGGCAGACACTGCTTCTAAGACCAGATTCTGAGGTAGCCTTTGGCAAAATTAGCAACAAGTTGGACAGACAGATAGATTCCTTGGACAAATGCATGTTCCCCTTAGGATAGAGGGCAAGAGGGGGAAGGAATAATTTACTGGAACCCAAAGCCTTCTTTCCATGGCTGAAAGTCATTTGAAATTGTTTAAATAGTGCTAATGAATGCATCCCTTGTTGTCATACACTGCAGTCATCTTCATGGGTGTAATTACAGAGTTTGTATACATAAAAATACCAAAGAAAGCTGAATCTTTGCTTCTACTTCTAGCTTCTGTGATATCTGAGTTCTTCAGTACAAGGTTCTTCTCTGCACTCCTAGAGTGCTTTGAAAATACAAAGTGCCATTAGATGCTACTTAAAAAAAGAAAAGAAAAAAAAGAGTCACATTACAGAAAAATCTCTTAGCCTGAACTTCTATTTAACTATTTCATTCCTTGAAGTCATGGCCTTTGAACAGTACCTTGTAGGCCTGTTGCCAGCTGGTAATTAATGCTGACAACATTCTAGTGCAGTTGTCTCCTGCCTCAGGATCTTTGAGATTTCTTTTCTGACCCAGCTGGCACAGACTCAGGATGATGGCATCTTCTCTGTATTATTTTAACTGCTTGAGATAGAAACAGTTTCACTGACACCAGTGGTGCAGAGCCAGGGCAACTAAAAGGGTACTCAGGGGAAAAGCAGAGCTACACATTTCTGGAAAAGAGGAAGAATCCTCCTACCTATGGCACCACCCAAAACAGAGCTGAGAGCCCCATAGTAGGATGTGGGCAGTTGTCCATAGTAGGATGTGGACAATTACAACTCACCACCTCTTGTTAGGCATCCACTGTGAAGAATGTTGACTTCAGTGTTGCCTTTAAAAATACTGTACCCTGCTCGATGTACTCTTCAGAAATAAATTCTGAGTGCTTACATCATTATTTAAGGATAATTTGCAGAGATGGCTGAAAATTGCAAGTTTTGGACAAGCTGATTATCTGCTTGGTTGCGTTCTGAAGGAGAATTAACCTTTTTTCTCTCAATTTGTCCACAAAGCTCAAGAAATCAGTTCAGATCTCTCTGTGACCTTTACTTTCCTGCTAGTCACTGCAGTTTTCACAGAGGTCTGTTTCTAGTCCCACTGTGTCCCCAAATGTGAATGTCCTGAAATTCTGAGACTCAAATCAATGCCATGATCTGAACAGATAAATGATGTACCTCTGCTGTTACACTTAATTACCTTAGGCCATTCTAGGCTCTCTCTCCAAGCATCAGTCTTCCTTCCTCCCATGGATACCGTGAAGTCCCGCAGTGAACCTTATTGTTATGACCTAATTTTTCTACAAACTGAGAGGTTTAATTTGTTCAAATGCCAGGCAAAGGGAACAGAAGCTTGGAATTCTCCTGGTTACTCTAATTTAGTTTCCTGAGGTTTGAAAAATCAATAGGGGAATTATCTTGCTGCCTCTAGATTGTAACTTAATAATTAAAACATAATTAAAAGGATGACATCAGTCTATTTAGGAAAGCTGTGGTTTTTTCCACAGGTCCACCTGAGAACCTACATCCTGCTGATTTGAGACTGAACTGGAATTGATTCCCCTTGCTAGGAAACCCCTTTGTTATGGGAAGTGCTGCTGTCACCAGTTCCAAAAGCAAATGAATAACTCTTAAAAAAACATTAGCTCCTAACTGCAATTTCAGATGACTGAAATATTTTGCTGATCTACCCTTTTCTGGTTCACCATTACTAACACTTATGACCAAATAGTTCAGAGAATCCAGCATGGTCCAAAAAGCACCTCTCAAGAAGTTAGCAGTAATTAGATGTGCATGCCTTATATACATCTCTACCTATATATAAGCCCATCATATACATACTAGTGCTGTATACAAAGCCTTGTGTCGTCAGTAAATCTGCGGTGTTTCCCACTGAAGTGATGTTGGCAAGTACAACTGAGCTATGACAAAGCACACAGGCTGGTCATGCATTTGTTGGCAGTGGGAGAATTTCATATTAGCACCATAGTGCTCCCTAGGTGAACTGTGAACATCGTTAATGAATGCACTTGGACGTAATGTTCAACAACACCTCCTCCCTCACAGTTACACTCCCTTCACAGAATCCTGTCACAAGAATCCCCTTACTAGACCTGACCAAATACAAAACCAGACCAAATACAAGTTTTCACAAGTGACAGCAGCTCTGCAAAACAGCAAAAGCTGCAAAATAGTATTGGCCATTTCTCACCCACGGTTCTTATTCATCTGAAATATAGGTCAGCCATTGATTATTACAGTACTCCACCACTTTTTCTGCTTTACTGGGAAGTCCATCAACACAAAAAGGTGATGTTCTATTGCCTGCCTGTATAGTCCCATGTTGCCAGTATTCTCTACCATGCTGCCATCATGCTAGCTTCAAAATAAAAGTGCTAGCTGGAGCAAAGTTCAGATTGTAACATGAAAGCCTTCCTGTTCTGGTTCTGCTTTCTGGGTTTGGAGTGTTGGTCTTTTCCGCTGGGCAGGCTGCAGGTCAGGGAGTGGGGGAAGGTTGCTGGCTACTGATGTTGCTTATGCTTTTTGCTGAGCTTTTCTGCAAGCAGGCTGAGGTACTTGTGCATTGTGTTAGCTCTTTATATTCCTTATCGCAATCCAGGCTTTTCTTGTTTGTTACTTTCCCTCCCATCTGTGTGGGGAAAGGGAGGCTTCCATGAGCAGGTTGCGATAACCCAGGACACTAAGTATTATGTCAAAATAATTACAGAATAATAAAGAAGTCTTATTTTAATTTTATTTTTTTTATGTTTGTAAGGATTGTGTGCTAAGAATGGACTCTATGTTTTTAGCTACTATATCACACTATCTGCTCCCACCTAAATTCCTTATAGACTGTTTGGCTAGAAATAAAAGTATAGAAGAAAGAACCAGCTGTGCAGTCATCAACAGCATCACTACTGGTCCTGTATGAGTTCATTCCACTTCACAGGCCAACAAAATGGAAAGCTTCCAGAGATATTTTGCAGCATGGGCAACAAAGCTATCATAGTATCTGGCAGACTTTTACAGTTACCTGTAATCAAGATTACTGGCTATACAAAGCAAAGTTCTTCCTGAATTGAATTGATTTATGCTATTTCATAATGGCTGGCAGCAAATCAAGATTGTTTACAGCAGCTCAGTGTGTCTCAAGTCCCCCAGGGTTCTCCATTTCCTCCCTACCTCTTCTTGGGTCTCAAGTTTGAAGCAGCAAGGAAGTAAAAAAAAAATCTTATGTACTCACCAGCAAAATCCTCTTCCTAGTTTCTGTAGAGAGAATGACATCTTCTGTCATAGTGAGGGGGGAAAAAACCCTAACCAAAACCCAACAACAAAATTAGTTTATTTTCCACTCTTTCAGTTGACTTTCCCTCTCCTCAGTCTTAACTATGAATGCAGAAATTAGTCCAAACACCAGAATACAGGTGCAAGCACTGGGAGTTTAAGCTTCTCACCTGCCAGTCTAGTTCTGGGGGTAGGATCACCACTATCTCTTACTGTATGTTATCCTATGGTGTGCTGGTTTTACTTGGACTGTAATAGCAAGGATGACTCCTGTGACCAACAGCAGGACCTAGTTTATATTGTATAACCTAAGTTTCCATTTAAGAGTGTCTACTGCCTGTATTAAACCAAAGTTGCCCAGTAGATGTTCCAGTCAGATTCTATAATCATGCACTAGTGCTTTCACTTGTTCACAAAAATGAAAGAATATCTCTAAAGATACCTTATGCCTAGAAATTCAGGACACCATCCTTCTTACTGTTAGAAAACAGCACAGGTGTACCAATGAAAACCTCACTGCTGGCTAAAGTCTTCACAGGTGAACCACGACTCACAGAGCTGAGGCAGTGACTCACAGCACCCATTATCAGCTCTAGGCAGGGTGTTCCTCACTGCCTTCCATAGCACGTCATAAAATGTTGGGCTAGCTCCTAAAATAGCAGCTTTTGGAATAAGCATACTGGTATTTCTGATAATTTCTCCCTTCCCTCATTAACCAGCCCTTAATTCAATTATACACTAATCTGAAGACACAGCAACCTCAACGTTTCTGATTTATGCTGGCCTCTGCCAGTCTGAAACTCGATGTCTAGAATAATATTGTTGCAGTAGATAGGACAATCCCACACAACAAAGTTATTTTCTCTCCAACACAGGGCCATAAAACACATTAAATTATGTGCTGATTCACTGCCACAAGTATCAAACACCATTAAGCCTTCAAAGAGTTGTAGATTAATAACTATCTTGTTAATTTGCTCTTCAGATCTGTTAAAAAAAAGCGAGGGGGAGAGGGGGAAACTGCTGGCTTCCCAAAACACTATACATTGTAGGAAGGGTAAAAAATCCCAAGGAGCTTCCCATACAACTCAGAAGCCTCAGTAAGACTAACTCCCTTCTCTTAAAAGGCCATAAAATAGCGTAAGAGACTTCTGAATATATCGTAGTGTTTAGTGTGTGCATGGAGAAGGCTTTTCAAAGGTCTTGCACATGCCTCCTTAGGCAAGAAATAGGAACAGCCAGGTAACTTCGCTTGCACTACCGCATTGTGCCACTTGGTCTACACCATTTGAGACGTCTAGCAAGCGATGCAGCACACACCGCTTCTGGTGATGGTTAATCTATTTATACACCGAGATCGCAGTACAGCTAGACTGGAGAGCTTCCCCTGGAGAAAAACAAGCTCTGCACACCCACGCCGTGTGTAACACTTGTGACAAAACGCAGCAGGCAAGGCAACGCTTAGACACGGGGAGAAGAAAAACACTCATCTCTAGCGAGAGTAGCTGAACTGGTGTCTCTGGGATTTAGTCAGCCGCATCTTTAAAACGGACCAACAACAACACTTCACTACGCCCTGGGCCGCGCTGCAGGTGTTCCTGCCCGCTGCCCTCTCAGGACGTGTCTCCCGCCGGCCTCTCGGCCGTGGCTTGTAGGTCCCTGCATAAGCTTGGGACCCGCAGTGAGGGTACCGGCCGCAAGCCCGCAGGCAGGCGCAGCAGCCACCGGCACCATCCCTGCAGGGTCCGCCCTGCCGCTCCGCGGCGTCACTTCCTCCGCACCATAGCAACGGCGGCGAGGCTATGGCGGCGGTAATGGGGCTGCTCCCGCCCGGGGAACGGGGCGGCGGGGAGAGGCCGGGGCCGGTGGGGAGGCGGAGCGCAAGGCTCCGGGGCTGCCTTCGGGCACTGTGAGCCCGCCGGTGGCTGCAGGGTGTGTGGTGACCGTTGGTCCTCTCTCAGCACAGGCTGACGTGGAGGAAACGCTAAAGAGGATTCAGGACCACAAAGGGGTTATTGGAATGCTTCTTGTAAACGCCGAAGGTAAAACGTCCTCCTCTCTCTCAAGGCACACACTTGGTAGCAGCAATCGGTGCGGTAACTCTTGGACACAAAATGGCAGGTTCTAAGGTGTCAGCACCATCTGCTTGCAATGGGTTTTGGAGGTGTGATTTTCAAGAGTGTTTATTTCATCTGAGGACATGAATGTTTGGTTTCTGTCAATTTCTTGAAGCTCTCCATATGATGTGTCTTTTAATTCAAGTTGATGAAAAGGCAGAAAACCTCAAAGTCTTTACAGAAGTCTTCTCTGAAGAAATAACTGGAAGTATCATAATCTTAACTTCAGGAATTCCGTGTTGGCATTTGTCCCCCTTGTTTAACTAAGCCATACTTGAGTTTTCAGAAACAGGTCTTGAACATCTCTTGGTAGGTTACACAGAATCACAGAATGATAAGAGGCTGGAAGGGATCTCAGCCAGAGCAGGTTCTCCAGAGATGGAGACTCCACCATCTGTCTGGGCAGCCTCTTCCAGTGCTCTACCACTGTTTAGGTGGAATTTATGTTCAACTGTGTGCCTGTTGCCCTGGTCCTGCCACTAGGCACCACAGAAAAAAGGCTGTCTCCACCCTCCTGACACCCACCCTTTCACCCTTTCAGCGTTCGTAAGCACTGATGAGATTCCCCCCCCGCCCAGTCTTCTCCTCTTTGAGCTAAAAAATCTGAAGTCCCACAGCCTTTCTTTGTAAGAGAGATGTTCTAGTCCCCTAATAATCTTTGCAGCCCTTTGCTGTACCTCCTCAAGCAGTTCTCTGAAAGGAAGAACTCCTGGCAGTCAGGTGGGGAAGGGTTATGGATTTTTTTAGTCCAAAAATTCTGCATGCAATGCAATAAAGTTCACTAGTACATCACTCCCCCCCCCTTCCTCTGAGAAGCTGTGATGGAACAAAAGCATCAGGAGAAAAGTATCTACTAAATACTACTAAATAGAGATAGTTTTCTGCTGTGGGAGCCATGCCTTGGTCGTGTTAAATATTTGTAAGTTCTCTTAATCATGCTGTGGTGTGTTGTCATAGGAGGAAAAGAAGTTTCATGTCATAGAATCTTAGAGTGTTTTGAATTGGAAAGGACCTTAATGATCACCTAGTTCAAGCCTTTCCTGCCATGGGCAGGAACAACTTCCACTAGACCAGGTTGCTCAAAACCCATAATGTAGTCGACATCCTTCCCTTTTATATTCCTCCCAAAAATCTATTGTGCTTGCAGCATTTCAAGCAACAGGAGGCAAGAACAGTAAGAAGGAAGCCTAACTGTTATTTAGTCTTTGGAGATTGGGAACAATTTAATTTGTGTGCCTGGACATGTTAAGTAAAATGTGCCTTTGTTCACAGAACAGATGATGCAGGTCAAGAGAGAAGCATGTAGCCTGGCAGATAGAAACTGAAAAGCTGCTTTTTGCCTGCACGTGCTCACGTCTAGATGTGTCTATTTACTAATCTGAAATGCAGCCTGGTTTCAGAGCAAGCTCCATTCCAGCCATTTCACTTTTCTGTTTCAGTCAATAGAATGTGGCATGATCCAATGAGCTCTTGGACTAAGTGGCAAATGAGAAATGAACAAAATCAGGCACTTGGATAACACAAATTCATCCTTTTTGTGCTTGCACAATGATACATTTCTCAAGGGAAGGCCACCAGTGTAGTGTAAGAGAAGAATAACCTAGTTTTCTTGTGTGCTGTTACTTGGAACAGTTGACTTCTTGGCACAGTATTGGTCAAGTATGCTTTCCCACTCAGGTGTACCACTGCAGTCCATCTTAACCTGTGGTCATTGTACGGTATTGATGGAAAGCTCAGATAGAGCTCTGCAGTTATGAACAGTGTGGGGTTTTAAACACTGTTTTAGATTCATTCTGTCTCAGTTTTCATCTGCAAAGGAGGAAGAACTTTCTACTTTTTTCACACTCTAGACTCTTCATGGCAAGGTAAAAAGTCCCCACCTTGTCCTGTTTGAATTCTATCATCCTCACAAACCTGTAGAACATGTGGCCAGACTGAAGCTGACAGACAAGACCAGTGCAGGAATTTTAGGTTTAGTTTATCATTTAGAAACGTTTCAACACCAGATGCCAGGTGTGAATACAAGAGTCTCTGCTCTGTGAGGGTGATTTAAGTTACCAAAAAAGGAGGTCCACAAACTAAGCCTCAGGTAGGGGTGTAGCTCTCATTTTTGTAACATCTTCAAATATCCATAATTAGCACTGATCAGTCTATTTACTTCACATCTTCCTGTAGAAACTTTATTTGCTCTCTATGCTGAAATACTTCAAACAAGTGTACAATTTAAATTAATCACAGTTTAAGACCAGGCTGGATGATGCTTTGAGCAACCTGATTTAGAGCAAGGTGTCCCTGCCCATGGCAGTAGGGTTGGACTCAGGTAATCTGAGGTCCCTTTCAACTCAAGCCATTTTGTCATTCAAGGAAATCAGTGTAACTCCTTCTGGTTCTGTTACAAACCAGAAAAAAAAACCATGAAATCCTTGTTTTATCTCTCATGATCTGCTGTATATGACGAATATTCACTAAATGGTTATTAGAAAATTAATTGCTTGCAGGAATTCCAATAAGAACAAATCTTGATACCTCTACAACAGTCCAGTATGCAGAGCATCTTCGTCAGCTCATCACACAAGCTTGGAGTGCAGTGAGAGATCTTGATCCTCAGAATGATCTCATCTGCCTTAGGATCAGAACAAAGAAACATGAAATTATAGTAGCTCCAGGTATATTTCCACGAAAATAACAATAGAACTGTGTGTCCTTTTCAGCTTCTTTCAATTCTTCATGGATAAGGTTACCATAGGAAAAATAAAATGTATACTTGTTTTGAGGTGAAGAGTTTGCAAATACAGCCATAGATTAACCATGTAACCAGATGTGTTAGGGGTTTAATGTACAGATAGAGTGTTCAGGCATGCAGACAAGCAGGTCTAGGTCTGATTAATGTTCTTGCTTCTGTTGGTTTTCCCACAGGAAAACTGGGCAAACATGTATACCAAGTAGTGTGTGTATACAGAGAATTAAAGACAGCAAATCCATTGTAGCTCCAAACAAATGCAAACAATTTTATTTCTGTTTTTTTTCTAGAAGATAATTTTTGCTTGGTGTGGCATCATCACTTCCTAGCCATAGGCAGGAGATGTGTCACAGACATGCAATATTATCTCCAACATGCTAACTGTGGTATAGTTATTTTCCTTAAAACAGCCAACCAGTTTCTCACTCATGTTAAATAAGTGCATATGATTTGTTTAGTTGTATCTCTGAAAGAGTAAACAAGACCAGATGAGCTATGGTCAATAGAAGGTGAATTAGACAATGTGAAAGTGATTGGTTGGTGCAAACTGAGAGGCTACTGATAATGCAGGACTTCAACAGAAATAGCCAGTGAAGGCACACAGAACTGAAAGGAAGCTTCAGAGATCTCCTCAGTATAGCCACTGCGGAGGAGATCGGCTCTGAGCTTGTAGTGATGGACAGCCTTCACCGGGGTGGTGCTCTGCTGCTGGCTTCATAGCAGATGTGGAGCAGAGGTATGCTCTAAGTGTGCATTACCTCTCTTCACTGGAATTATTTATAATGCTGCTATGAAACCAAAGCGTGTGAAAGAAATTTGGCACTGTCATGAAGTTGTTAGCATTAGTCATCAGCTGATACTCAGTTTGAGATTTTAGCTTGACTTCTATTTTGGAGTGTAAACCTAATGCATTTTTTAAATGAGTTTGGGTTTTTTTACCCTCATTGATGCAAACTGCTGCACTCGATTCTTATTTTGCATTTGCCCTTCAGTTATAGGTCAGAGGTGATTTTTTTTGACTGGTAACTATTAAATCACGTTCACCTGAAAATTAAGTGGCATAAAAGGAGAGGCTTTTTTGCTAACAGAAATGAGTTATTCCAAGGCTTGACTACATTTTACTATAACAGAAAGTGGCAAGTGAACCACCTGTGATTTATATTTAGTTGCTTTTGAATGAAAGTGACAATGCAGAAGTGTGGCCTTCTCCAAAGCAGATATGACCCTACTAAATTCACTGAGTACTTTCAACAAATGTTTTATTTAAAGTAGTTAATGTTAAATGCTGTCCAACTGAATTGTTTCCAGAACTTCCCCAGGCTTTTAGAATTAGTAGGCAAAGTCTGGCATGCTTAGAGTTTATTCATAGTAGAAGTCTATTCAGATCTTTTCTGCTTTTTTTTTCCATGTCTAAATAGGGTTCTCCATTTTGAATAAACTAGTCACTGAACTGAAAGAAGTTCTCTGCACCTGCAGAAGAGGCTGCAGATGTCAAAAGTTTTGTATTCTAACAAGTGCTGGCTTCCAGGTGCTTGCCTTGTGACTTTTTTCATCTCGTTTAAATGTCTTTACAGCTTCTCGAAAGCAAGTCTACTGCTTACTAAATAGTTTTAATACAGTACAGTTAAGCTTGGTGACAGATTTATTTTTTTTAGCCTATAGCCTCAGATTTTTGTACAAAGTGCTTACATTTCCTAAATGTTTCTAATATAAATGTCAATGCTTTTACTTGTGTTTAATAAACAGATCAGAAGTTGGAGAGGAATAGATGAATAAAGAGTATTTATCAGGAACTGAGGTGAAATATTTTAACTAAACAGTTTTATATATTTTTCTTTGCAGAAAATGACTGTCTGCTGATCGTTATTCAGAACCCAGACAAATAGTCCTACTGTGGCAATATTTGTAGAGAGTGATGTAGTTCTACTTGTTAAACTAATATTGCTTGTTGATGCCTTGTGTGAAATTACTTAATCCCGTGTTTGATACTAAGTGTAACTCACAACTGAAATGGTACCAATTTAAAGTTGTCTCAGTTTCTGTTGGAGCAAATCATAATGCATGTATGAAAATAGTGTTTGTTCATCTTGTCACTCAGAACAGCAATAATAAAGCAAAATGCTTGAAGCTCTCTTTACTGGATGTTGAAGCCTGCATGCTAATGCAGAACTACAGTTAGTTTGTTGGTAACAGTAAACAGTGCTTTTTGTTGACTACATTAGAGTGCTGTCTGGTAACTACTTAAGCCTTTGGATTCAACACACAAGCCACAAACCTTAGTGACATGGGAGAAAAAATGGATTAAAACTCAGAATGTTTCCCAAGTCAGATCCATGTTTATGCACCAGAGATCCAGTCTGTATTGCTGAGTGCTTTTAAAAGAGGTGCACTGATAAAAGGCCACTGCAGGTTAAGCTACCTACAAATCCATGCTGTTTGGAAGACAGGCTATGTCAGTGCCTTGATGAGCCCATGGCTGCTGTGCCTTCCTGGCTGGGTACAGCACCCTTGTTCTGCCCAGCTGATTGCCTCAGCTGAGGGTAAACATGGCTAAAGCTTTCATGCCTCCTAATCCCAAAGTCCTGCCAAGCTTTGCATATGCAGAAGCAGTGTGACAATGCAGGAATTCTGAGAAAACCCTCTGCTTGAAAAAAAATGCAGTTGTACTACAAATCATCTCAGGTTATTTAGATTATATATACATATTATCAATTAATTGTTTAAGCTTTCAAATTTCAGATGGCTCCAGTTGGTCACAAGAATGTGTTTTTTTCTAGATGTAAGAAGGAAGAACAACAGATGTGTGGAGTGGCTCTGAAGATGAAAGGAGAAATGAATCTGTTGAATACTGCTCAGGGATCTTTGTAGTACATCATATGAATTGTGGTTGAGGTTATGAAACTGATAAATCACTGAGTGTCTCAGTGGATATGGAGTCAGCAATCTGCTGGCTATTTGGACTATGTTATGTATCATTCAAAACTTCCACAAAGGAGAGTAGCAAAACCTGGTGGTATTTTTTTCAGATCTGAGTGTTTGTTCTGACTCTGTGACTCTGCTGAACAGCTTGGAGAGGCTGTATTTCACTGAACTACCTGGGAGAGATGGTCTTGCTCTTGGGATCTGAAGGTATCTGAATGTTGAGATCTTAAGGGATAGCAGTCAAATTCCATGCCCTGGTAGTCACAGTGTGGACCACAGAAGATTCATTGGTGCTGCGTATTGAGAGGAAACAAACCCAAAAGTTCAGAGGCCCAGAGTGATGGAAGTGAAGCACAACAATCCAGATGGGCAGGGCTATTCAGAATATAAGGATATATAAGTCAACAGGACACTGTTGGTGGCACTTACTGTAGTCAGTGCTGTGCCAGAAGAATTTCTGTACCACTGCAGGGTTATTAATTGTGCACTGGAAAACAGCCATTTTAACTTGTGTCTAGAGAAGCAATATGTCAACATGGTAATGCTGGAAACCCCTGTGTTTGTTATCTTCTCTGCTTCTGCTATGGTCATTTAAAAATCCATCTATTTATTGCTATATGCATTAGTGAACATTTATTCTCCCAATGTCCTGTCATGTCAAATGCCTACCAATTCAAAGCCTCAATTTTAGCACATACCCAAAACTATTGCTTAATTCCAACTACTAATAATGGGTGTTTGGAGCTAATGGATTTGTTTCTGTAGTTTTCTCTAGCAGCATTAAATTCGGTGGAGGTTTCAGTGTGTAAGTTTACAAAGGTGCCAGAATTACCCTTCTCTGTTGTCAGAAGTAATAGTGGTGTTGAAATTTCCAGCGACACTGAAAAACATCCTTCGGCCCACAGAACACAGTAGTGCATCACAAAGAGAAAAGCTTAGTGTCTGGCAACAGTTTTGTCTTTCTGGTGCATGTATTAGTTCCCTTTACAGACTTTAATCCAATATTTATTAAGCAGCTGATGATTGCTGTAGCTTGATAAAGTACTCCAAGACACACTTAAGCCAAACCATTAAACATATGCTAAATCATTTTGCTGAAAAATGTTTTTATATGGAAAAAATGGCTTTAAGCAGATGCATGTAGTTCTCCAAGGGTCAGATGCTGTGCACAAATTAGTTTCTTTCTCCTTTCCTAAGAGAGGCATAGCTGCAGATAAGAGGACAAAGTTTGGCCCATTTATATTGGTGAGTGCAGTAAGAAATGCTGCGCAACCAAATGGGATGAGCTGTGCTTCTGCCAGCTGCTCATACCAGGGCAGTCTCTAATCAGATTTCCTTGAAAGCACAATTTTGGCAACATCTTCACTAGGGAGCATAACTTGAAATACCCCATTTCATTCCCTGGTAATTTGTTCCTATTTTCTGTTTGCAAAGGCAAGCTGAATGTGTGTGAACTCTTCACTTAGGTCTTTCAGTAGAAAATGGTAGTATTGACAGTCAACTCTAACAGTCTTGGTAGAAGACTCTGGCCAGCACACTGATCTGGACAGTGGTGGGCCATCGAAACGGAGCCCAGACAAAAGGGACATAAACTTTAAAGTTACTAGAGCACAAAAGTATTGCACCAGGTTGTTTAAGCTGTCATTTTTGTGAACCAGTGAAGGTGTTTCTAGTTAACAGTTAACTGGGAGGTTGAGGAAAAAAAGTAGTATGAAAGAGATTAATTTCAGAGATGATGGTTTTGTTATGGGAATGCTGAAAATGTCAAGAATGGCTTTAGTTCGTTGAAAGGCAGTGCTCGGGTTGAGTTGTGTCATGCTGGTTAGGCAGTCAGCCAAGGAATAAATTATGTCAGTATCATGTGTTTGTGGTCCTCAAAAGAAAACAGAAATAGAAAGTTCTCAGAGAGAACACTTTGAAAGTGCCCTGGGTTTTCCTTAGTAGACAGTATTTCAAAATGCATGGACCCTCATGGGACAACAGCCTTGGGCAGCTGATTCAGTCAAGGCAGTTGTTCATTCTGTGTTTTGCTCATCTGCCAGTTAAATACCTTGAAGTACTTCATTCTAATGCACTTCCTGTGAAGTTACTTGGCATATAGACATGGAATTACCATTCAGTCCACATCATTTAGTTCACATCAGTTTAGGATCTGCTCAGTAGAGTCCAGCGGAGAGCTAGGAGGATGATTAGGGGACTGGAGCACTGCCTGATGAGGAGAGGCTGAGGGACCTGGGGCTGCTTAGTCTGCAGAAGAGAAGACTGAGAAAGGAGCTAATAAATGTCTATAAATATCTGAGGGCTGGGGGTCAGGATGGGGGGGACAGGCTCTGCTCACTTGCTCCCTGGGATAGGACAAGGAGCAATGGGTGTAAGTTGCAGCACAGGAGGTTCCACCTCAACACAAGGGGGAACTTCTTTACTATGAGGGTCACAGAGCACAGGAACAGGCTCCCCAGAGAGGTTGCGGAGTCTCCTCTGGAGGCTTTCCAGGCCTGTCTGGATGTGTTCCTCTGTGACCTGAGCTAGATTGTGTGGGCCTGCTCTGGCTGGGGGATTGGACTCGATCTCTCTGAGTCCCTTCTAACCCCTGACATCCTGTGATCATGTAATGTCTTCAGCAGCATTGAATGGTGGGTTTTGCAGTTATACTTTCAGCCTAACTCAAGGTGTGTGTAGAACTGTGGCCTTGTGTTTCTATGTGTTATTGTGATTCCTACAGGAAGGCTGGAGGGGAACTTGTCATAAGAGTGTCTAGCAGTAGGACAAGAAGGAATGGTTTTAAGCCCAGAGTAGGTTTAGACTGCATCTTATAAAGAAGTTCTTCAGTATAAAGGTGGCTGGACTCTGGAATAGGCTTCCCAGGGATGTTGTGGATCCTCCCTCCCTGAAGTGTTCAAGGCCAGGCTGGATGAGGCCTTGAGCAGCTGAGTTGAGAGATGTGCCTGCTCGTGGCAGGGAGGTTGGAGTAGATGATCTGTAAGGTCCCTTCCAGCCTAAGCCTATGATTCTGTGAGTGTCCTGAGTCAACACAGCCTGCTCTCCCAAGGCCTCCTCTCCCCACAGAGGAGGAAATGTAACACAAACCCAGGACCGAGCTAAGGAACGTGAAGAGCTTATGCAGTGCACCAGGCCCTCGGCCTGTTTGCAGAAGAGCTCAAAAAGGCAGAAGCTGCAGCAGACCTCCCAACCACCTTCCCCCAGCCTTCAACCTGCAGCCTGCTCAGCGGAAAAGACCAACACCACAAAACCCCCAAACCAGAAGCAGAACCACAACAGGAAGCCTCTCATGTTACAATCTGGACTTCAAGCCCTACGATACTTTGCTTCAGCCAGTGCTTTTGTTTTGAAGCTGGCATGATCATAGAATCATAGAAAGGTTTTGTTTGGAAGGGACCTCAAAGACCATCCAGTTCCAACCCCCTGCCACAGGCAGGGACACCTCCCACTAGAGCAGGTCGCTCAAGGCCTCATCCAACCTGGCCTTCAACACCTCCAGGGAGGTTGTGGAGCACAGAAGCACCGAACGTGATCTTTGATCACGTTCGGTGCTTCTGTGCTCCACAACCTCCCTGGGCAACCTGTGCCAGTGTCTCACCACCCTCACTGTGAAGAACTCTTTCCTAACATCTAGTTTGAATCTCCCCTCTTCCAGTTTAAACCCATTACCCCTCATCCTGTCATTACAAGACCTTGTATGTAGTCCCTCCCCAGCTGTCCTGTAGGCCTCTTTCAGATACTGAAAGGCCACTGTAAGGTCTCCTCGAAGCCTTCTCTTCTACAAGCTGAAGACCCCCAACTCTTGTAGCTGGTCGCCGTAGCAGAGGTGCAGCATGGTAGCGAACATCAGCAGCAGATTCAGCTCAGCCCATGACACTGAGAGAAAGAAAAGTAGAAATTGCATTCAGGTATGCAAAAATGTGAGTTTTTAATGCAGACTGTAAGCCATGCTGTTAGCCACTCACATATTGTCCAGGGAACAGGAGCTAGTGTGGATTTCTTGCCCACAGACTCCGTGCAGCTGATCACATTCTGATTATTCTCACTTAATTCTGAGCCTTCCAGTCCCTGAGGATCTGGCTCATTGTTTGACAGAAGTAAGCAAAGGACTGAACTTTGCTGTCTCCAGAAGGCCTCAAGACTGAAAGTATTATTTTGTGGTAGTAGCAAAATTAAATTATGGGGCAGAGTGTACCAGGGCAAAAGTAATCAAAGTGAGGTTGGGGTGTTTGTGGGTGGAAAAAATAATCATCAGGGCTCCAGAGTTGTAATTGTCCATCTCCTCTTGCACTGAGCAGTCAGTTGTTGTCAGCACCTCCTTCTATGTGTGAACTGAAATGCGTGGTCAGTGTTTTTCTAGTTAAAAACCTCCTTCCCTCTCTCTGACTGAAAGCTGCCTTTGGTATTGTTAAAAAGGTGAAAATTAAGAAAAAAATGGGTAGAGTTAGTCATCCTTGCAAGGTTTTGACTCAAACTGTAGGAGGGTCCTGCCTTTCCCCACCTGAATGCTCTTGTAACAAGCATGTGCCCTAGAGTAGATGAGTTGAATATCAGTGTAAATATATTATTATTTCTCTTTCTCCCATAAATCCAAGTATCATAAACCAAGAAAGTATTTAAAAACGCCCGTCCTATGGGCATGTATGAATCAATTCTGAAGTTACTCTGTAGATAAACGTGGAATGAAAATTAGCTCAAAATCAGTTTTTTTTTTTTATGAAGAGTTGTTTCCCCCCACGGCTTTTGAGAGGAGTTTCCCAGGTTTGGTTTTTTTTTTTGTGCTTCTTGTGTGAGGAATTTCTAGCTCAAATCCTCTAGATGGTGCCACAGCTACAGCACATCGCAGGGCACTCACGGGTAGCTTTTATGCCTTGCTTGATGAGATGCTCCTTCAATCCTGTATTGTCCAAAACGATTTATGACTTCAGCTCTGGTATTGTTTTCAGGTTTGTGCAGCATAGGTGGGCTACCTACAACTTTTCATTTGAGATGCAGTAGTGCAGGAACTGTTGTGAGGTCGAATATTCCCTCATCTCTTGAAACTATGCCTTCAGTGCTGACAAGGGCAGAGGTGGTCAGCTGTAGCCTGTGGTGCTGATTAAGTGATAGCAATAAGCCTCTTAAAACTCCCAGCAGATGTTGCTACTTTTGTATGCTAATGGAAACTTCAGGAGCCATTTTCTCTTCCTTCTGAGAGCAGATGTAAGTACATGAAAATTGCTTTCTTATATCAAAAACAAATTGATAATAACCTTGGTTTGATTGTAAGGCAGAAGGAGTAGAGATGCTGTGTTTGGTAACTGAGGTAATGTTTTATGTTCTAACTTTATTTATACTGAAGTAGTTAAGCAAAATCTGAATTGCAAGTACATTGCTACCCGGGCTTAAGCCATGCACTCAGGCTTTCAGACTGGCATATCAGTCTGGTCCCCTATATTATCATCTCTAAGATGGCCACTCCACTCTTGTTTGAGTGGGCCAAGATTAGTCAGAACAGGCATATCTGCTTGTTAATAGTAGTTCTGGACTTTCAGTGACCTAATGTGATGATTTGAGTGATCTGCTGCAAGTATACAGTAAAGAATTGTGCATCACAGAGTTTTGCCTTGGTGCTCACCAAAGCAGTAATAGAGAGGAGCCCACTGATGACTGAATTGTGTTGAGGTTAGAACTGCTGCTGACAGTGAAGGGTGTTTGTGATTAAGTTGTACAAAAACACTGGGCTCCAGAAGTGTGAAAACAGAGGAGCATAATCTGGGAAGGGGATTAACTACCCTGCCTTTGTTGTAACAGAGCCATTTGTTTAGCCCAAGAGTGTAGAGTGTGTCCTTCGTAAGACTAAGAGCTTGGCTATCTTTGCAAGACATTTGTCTGTAAAAGATATTTTCAGGCAATATTAAGGGAGTAGACTGAGTCATGGAACTATCTTTACAAGCTTCATTTCACTCAGATATTTGCATTCTCGAGGCCTATCTGGATGTGTTTCTCTGTGACCTGAGCTAGATTATATAGTCCTGCTCTGGAAGGGAGGGGGTTGTACTCGATGACCTCTTTGGGTCCCTTCCAACCCCTGACATCCTGTGAACACCTTGCATTTTAGACTCTTTTGTTAGCATTTTCTAATTAGTATATATTTTAAGTTGCTTGTTTGTGCTTCTCTTTTGTGAGCTGAAATACTGATGTCCTCTCTACCTGACACTGTTAAAACATCAATATTAGTCTTTGTAGAATAGAGATTTTACTTACTTGCCAGGTTTCATTTTGGGCAACAAGACTCTGTTTGAAGGCCAGCTCTGGTTTCTATTACATGTTACAATAGTGATTCTGAGGTGACTCGTGACAGCAGCTAAAGTTCAGTGGTTTTACTTCCTGTCCTAGACATCTATTTATTGTTATTTGACCTCTTTAAAGTACAGCTGTCCTTCACTCCAGAAGGTAAGTGAACAACCACAGCATCTGTAGTTTGCGTAAGTATTTTTCATATTACCAAGGCATTTCGGCTTGTGAGAGCTGAAGGCAAAACCACAAGCTTCTGTGACCTCTTTGGGGCAACAACTGTGCATAGCCACATTCAAAAGTTCAATCAAGATAGCCAGAAACTAGTTGGTTCCCTGCCAGTAACCAGTTAGGTGAGGTACTGAAACAGGCTTTTTAACTATCTGCAGTATAGTGGCTAGCCTTGGGACACAGCAGGCTGTAGGTGCTAATAAAAGGTGGGATTTGGGCTCTAACACCAGAATGGCCTTTTTTCTGCTCTGAGGTGTTCAAATGTGAGAGGTGGTATTGGAGTGCCCTGGCTGGCTGCAGTTGCCATCTTGGGAGAAAGAATGGATGCAGCTGGGCCCCTGGGAGTTTCTGTCTCTATACGTAATCATCAAAAGTCTGGGCTGCAACTGCCAATGGACAGGAAGCTACTAGAGAACTGGAGTGAAATTTATTTTTGTCTTATTTTCCGTTACTTGAATGCTCTGGGGGATCTTTGATGAAGGGAGGTGATTATCCCCATTGACTCCGCTCTAGTGAGACCACACCTGGAGTACTGTATTCAGTTCTGGAGCCTCTGTTGCAAGAGGGAAGGCCACGAGGACGATCAGAGGGCTGGAGCACCTCTCCTATGAGGACAGACTGAAAGAGTAGGGGCTGCCCAGTCTGGAGAAGAGGAGGCTCTGAGGTGGCCTACTTGTGGCCATCCAGAAACTGAAGGGGACCTACAAAAAAGCTGGGGAGAGACTTTTTAGGATGACAGGACATGAGGGAATGGAGCAAAGCTGGAGGTGGGGAGAGTCAAATTGGACGTGAGGATGAAGTTCTTCACCATGGTGAGAGCCTAGAATGGGTTGCCCAGGGAGGTGGTTAAGGCCTCATCCCTGGAGGTGTTTAAGGTCAGGCCGGATGAGGCTGTGGTCAGCCTGATCTAGGTTAGGGTATTCCTGCCCATGGTAGGGGGTTGGAGCTAGATGATCCTTGTGGTCCCTTCCAACCCTGACTGATTCTATGATTCTATTAGACTGTTGTCAGTAAAGGCAATCTTCAGTTTATGATGCAGTCTTCTCATTTATTGTTTCTTCTTCTCAGTTGGGTCCGGAAGTCAGAATTCCAAAGTCTCACCAAAAAAAACCAAAGAAATCTGAAAACACCACAGCAAGTGTACATGCAATGAAGAGATTTCTCCACCCCTAATGATACCAGCTCATTTACTAGGATGAGGCTGCTTGAGCACTTTTGGAAGTTTCTCCTGAAGGCTTGTTTTGAAATACAAAGTTTGCCAAGTTAATAGTGAGAGTTACTGGAACCATTACTCATAGAACAGTCGTGAGGGAAGTGTAGTGATAATGGAAGTGAGTGTGAGGCAGGTGAAATTTTTATTTGCTTTTGCAGTTATTCTGAAAAAATCTAAAATCTTGATTCAGGAGAAAATTAAATGCAATTGTAGAGTTTATTCCACATCACAAACTGCTTGGGAAACTTCTGTGTTTAAATATGACTCTATCTCTTTCTCTAAACATCACTCCATGTCTATGGCGGGAGAATAACGCAGCCACTGACTCCTCAGCATGGTAGAGATATCTGTTACTTTTCTGGCAAGGCTTAGGTTGCTGTAAACCTTCTGTCCAGTGTGAACACTTCTTTTTTTATTTTGTAGTTGCAATAATTGGAATTGGTGAACTAGAGACTTGTTCTTTTGGTATTGGTGCTAATCTTGTATTGTTGTTAACCCTTTGTTGTAGGCATCTCAAGATTGTGTCTGAGTCCAAACCCAGAAATAAATCCAGTAGTAAACCTGAAAGCTTTTAGAGGTGGTATAATTGGATAGGGCTGGCTGATAGGTTGGACTCGATGATCTTGGCAGTCTCTTCCAACCTGGTTGTTTCTATGATTCTATAATTCTGGAAGGAGTGAGGATTTGTGCTAGATTGCGGTGCTGGACTACAGAACAACTTAGCCTCTCCATTTGCACTCTTCCTGCATGTGTCTGTGTAACTTAGTGAACCTTTAAATGTTTTAGTCACCTTCTTTAGTTCCCTGTCAGCTAACCAGCGAAATGTGTGATTTCAGGTTTTCTGCAGCTAGAAAGCTTAGAAAAATGCCAACAGGATGATCATTCTAAATATATGTTGAAGTGGTGTCAAAGCAGTATCCTGTGATGGATTTCTGTAGTGCTCCTGGAACTGGCAAGCTCACGAGTGAATGTAAATTATGATTCTGACATCATGAGAGTAGAAACAGAAGCTAGAGTGAAATGCTGTATGCTGTCTTTCATGTGGTGGAAATGTTCCTGTGAGGTTGTACATATAAATTGAAAAATAGCCATTGGCACATGGTTTCCAGGTAACCAACATGTAAACATGGGTACATGCTCTCTGAATACAACTGGCCTTACACCATCAATCATGATTTGGGGGATTCTGTGCTCTCTTTCAAGTGGATGCTTCGGTACATCACCAGTAGCAGTGATCTGTGATGTGAGGGCAGGAGCTATTGCCAAGTGCCAAATGTTGAGAGCCCTTTTCAGTCTAATCCAGCTCCTTTTCCCCTCCTTGGTCTATTTTATTAACATTTTCTCCAAATAGAATACCTCATTTCATAAAGGTGAGTTTTCACTACTTACTGAGTGGAGGGATTTGTTTCCTTTGGGAAGTTATCATCTTCTTTAGAAAGCAGCCTTTCTGAAACTGACAATTATCAGAGTGGCTGAACAGGTCACAGCAAAGGATAACGTATCCTGATAAACTCTTGAGCTCAGGAGAAGAATCAAAATGGGAAATGAAAGCACCAGAAGGTGATGATTCTGTCCTGTGATAGGATAGAGTCTGGAACACAGGAAGTTCCACCTCAGCATGAGGAAAAAAAAAGCTTTACTGTAAGGGCGCTGAAGCACTGGAATAAACTGCCCAGAGACACTGTGGAGTCTCCTTCTCTGGAGATTTTCAAGACCCATCTGGATGCATTCTTGTGTGACCTGCTCTACGTGATCCTGCTCTGACAAGGGTGTTAAACTTGATCCCTGGAAGACTCTTCCTACCCCTACCATTCTATAATTCTTTGATGTCCTTCCTTTTATCCTAACATATTCCTTGGATTTTATGCATTATCCAGGTTCAACTCCTCTATATTCGAGGCAGATTTCCCATCTTACAAGGATTGCCTTTAAGCCTGTGTGGTGCCCTATGTTTTGCTTGACTTTTTCCTGATCTCTTCTTTCGTTGCTGTTTGACCCAATAAATATTTAAGTACTTTTTTTTAAATCAACGTTTTCTCATCTCACGCAGTGAAACTGCACGTGACTGAAGATTCCAAACTGTTGCCAGCTTCCTTAGGCACAGCAGCAATTACAAGAGAATAAATGCAGTGGCAATTCAGCATTGAACTGTCACCGCCATTTGTAAGCGATAGCGCAAGCGTACTGCTATTTACAGATCTGCAGGCTGTGATTCCTTGATCAAAGGAACAATCTGCCGTGGTCTGAATCTGTTTGACAGCGTTTGTCAGTGTCTTCTTCCTCTTCTCTGACAAGTGAGTGTGAGCACTTTCAGCTTGTGCAGCCCAAGGGTTTATGCTGAATAAACTCTGCTTGGAGACTCATGTCAATATAATAAACAGTTTTGGTTCTAGACTTAAAATCCTTTTGGAAAAAAATGCCAGTGGTGGCTGCCCAAGTAGTGTTAAAGGGACGCTGGAGAGGATCTTTCTTTCTCTCTCATCCAAATTCCAGTAAAATGTTATTTCTGATGCCAGGCTAAGCTCACTGGATGTAAATGAAGGTTTGGTTTCAGTGTGTTCACTGTGCAGGTAGGATGCAATGCAGGCGAGCAGGATGTAGTTGATAGTCAATGCCGGTGTAGTTTCTGAAAAAATGGTAGTAGTAATAATGAAAAAAGTATAGTTGTGTTCCTAAGCTGTATCAGATGGATATAATTTTATTTAGGAAATAATCTTTTGACTCTTTAGGCTGGCAAACTGTATTCAGATGTTTACTCTGATCTATGCCTTAATCCAGGGAAGTCTTAGAATGGTTCGAGTGTGCTGACTTGACTGGCCGTAGTTTAGAGTGAGTGGGAGTTGGGAACTGGCTTCAAGGACTGTCAGGACAATACTAGGATACCATCTCAGATACTGATCCTGGCCTGTGCCTACTCGGCTGCCCATAGTGCCAGCTAAACTCTGTAATTTGGGTTGTCTAAAATACTTGATGCTATACATAGAGTGTGAGTCTTATGAGGTTTTTTCCCTCTGCATATGGCGATGCAGCAATTGTTGTCCGTGGCAGCACACTGGGGAGAAGTGTGACAACGCAAGTCCCTTAACTGCTGAGTGGTGACAGCTGGTGCTTTAGGGATGATGTTTAAATAGTGTTTATTGATCAAGCAAGACTGATGTGATGTGGAGCCATGAGAAGTTGAGTCTAAAATCCAAACCTAAAGAAGATAAGCAAGGAGGTGAGGCTGTCGTTTGGCCACCAGGTGCTGGGCATGTGCCAGCAGTCAGTCAGTTCCTTGTTATGATCCCTTTGAGTGCACTCTGCCTCCTGATTGAAGTTGTTTCCTCATGTGTAAGTTCAAAAGCAGGTTTCTGTACCTTACACCTCTCATCCTGCATTATGCTGAGTCTTGGTGAATGTTCTGTGGCACAGCTACCACCATACCTCTCACGCCTTCAGTGCACTTGACTCCTTGACATGATGAAGGTGAAACAGATGTGCAGTCCTCAGGAAAATCAATACTTTGAAGACAGTTTTTACTGAGAATTTTGGAATTTCTGGGAAAGAACTATGTAGTGGTTCTTGCAGGTGACTGAAGTGCTTTAAAGTGACATGAGAAAGGGAGCCTTTTAGGATGCTTGCTATTTCATGAATTGCATGCTTGATAAATTTTTGTCTTTGGTTAGAAGTACCTTTTAGTTTGGATTTAATCAGCCAGTTGGGCCACAATGATGGAATCCTTTCCTTGGCCTAGTTCTTGCTAGAATGAGCACTACATTAAGGCATAAGTGTCTTAACAGCTTCAACCACATGCCAGGTTTTCTAGAAAGCAAACAAAAGAACTAAAATTGTAAACTTTTCATACATGTGTAGTTAACCACTTTTTGGGAAAGTTAAGAGCTTTGAAGCAAATGTGGATTTTTCTGTGCAGCCCTTTAAATCCCAGATGGGGGTAAATGGACTTTAACAAGCTACACACTGGAGATAGTCTAGTACAGACCCTCTGCTGTCCCATTATTTAGACCTTCAGAACCTCTTAGAAAAGTTGTAGTAATTGACTTTGTAGTTTATTAAGTAGTTTTTTAACTGTTGCCACTTGTAAGGCATTTCCCTGCTCAGATTGTAGAGAACAGCAATTATTTGGAGCTACCCAGAATATACCACTACTTTGAAAACAATGTTGTGCTTGCTGTGGGATTTGGTGCTGTACTGAGGAAGGGAGGATAGCCACTTGAGACAGTTGAGCCATACAGTACTTGTAAGGCTGAAATCCCAGTCTCTTTTCTTTGTATTTTCCCTGTTCTCTTCCCATTCAAATGGCAGCATTGTCTGGTTTTGACAATTGGTGCAAATTTTTCTTCCAAGAGGGTAGCAAATTGATATTAATATTTATAATGCCTGAAGAGGACTGAATATGATGTAGTGGAGATGAACTGAAGACGGGCAGTGTTTGCTAATGCATACAGAAGTTCTTTGGTCAGAGCCTGATCCTGAGATCTGCCTTCATTTTTGAAGGCTAGATGGAGTGTCAGCACTTCCACAGTGAATCAGAGCTGTGAGTACTACAAAGTAGTATCTTGTCTGACAATATTCAGTACATTTTGGTTATTGCAGGTAGGTGAAAGATGTTTTGCTACACGAACATTGAAAAGTATCATTTTTCTGTGGTAAGAGTTCACCTCATGTTGGGGATCTTTAGTTCCTCAACCTCATGGAGAACCAGAAGGTCTTATCTTATTGATGATGTGTTATGTGATACTGAACAAACCACTTCCTTGTGCCTCTGCCTTCCCTCCCCCTCTTTGGTCAGTTTTCCAGAGCACAGGCCTTCTGCTGTGTGCTTACTTAGTGTCTACTATGATGGGGCCCTGATCTCTGTTTCTACCACTGTAGAAAGTAAAAACAATCCTCACAAACAGGGATGTGGGCTGGAAATTCAAAAGGGCAGAAGAACGAGTCAGTTTTCATGGACTCTAAAAGTCAAAGCTTTATGCTCAGAGGCTTAAGGCAATTCTGAGATCAGTCCTGTTGCTGTTGGCTTCAGTGATGTAGGACAGCAGAACAGACTCCAGAAATCTTCCATTATATCAGTCTACCCTTTTAGAAGTCACAAGGGAGATTTTTAGAGCAACAGATTGACCCTCAGATAAGATTTCATGCTGTAATTACCAGTGGGATTTATTTGTCCAAATCTTTGAGCACTGAGTGGAGAAATGCACGTACATCCCTTAAGAAAACGTGGGCGCATTCTTCCTCTCTGAGCTAAGCAAAAAATAAGGTGACATGTAAGCATGAATGGGTAAAAAGATGAAGTTATTTATCCAAGCAAATATTCAGATCTTCTCTGTACCTTTCTATAAATATTAGGAACAGTGTTATAGAATAGCTGTAAAGTTTGGAATTTCTTAGGGTTTTCTAGCTGTAAGTGTAAGCTAAATTAAACTGATAGTTTTAATTAAATCTGAATTGGCTGTGGTATTACACCACTTGAAAAGCCACTGGAGACACTCGAGTTGCATTTAAACCCCAGCATTATAATTATTGATATCTACATTTATTATTGTGGTAACTGCACTCTAATGAATGTGTTGAGTACTAAACAAAGCTACAAAATCTAAACAGCCTTTTAAGAGTGTGTTGATTTCAGCTGTACTTAATTCCCTTGGTCACCCACTCCAGGGAAGCTGGGGTACTAAAACTAAGCTTTAAATAGTGATCAGGAGAAAATGTAAAAGTTAAGGGACAAAAATGAAATACTTTCCCTTGAAGTTAGATAACTGTTTGCAGATGAAATCTTCTGGCCTTGTCTGCCTGCCACTGTGTCTAAGGTGCTGCTAATACTTTCCACGCTAACTGGTTTATCTTGCAATCTCTGTTGTGTTTTCCCATGTGGTGTCCTAGAAAGAGGAAAGCACAGTTGCAGTCAAAACCAGGAGTTCATAGGTGTGGCCCCATCTTGTCATCTGTTGGACTTAACTGCCTTACTTCTTCAGTTCTGTGGAAACTGAATGCAGGTGTGATGGCAGGTGTATGCTGTCATGTAGTCTGACCAGTGCAAAACAGGGTAAAATGCTCTGCTACCCCAGACACCTCTACTGCTATGCTTTGTTCCTAAAGGGAGTGTTGTTGTGATCTCCCTGTATTCATGAGGCTGCATCCAATTACTTTCATTGCTTGGGATTTTCAGGGCATGTTATTCACCTGGGAGAGTGGGCTGTGTCCTGCTTTCTGTGTGGTTGACATCTCTGTATCTAGTTTCCTATTCAGCTCTCAGGAGTGGCAGCGTTTTACCAAATTTAGCCAGGAAGGCTGGCACCTTTGTGGGAATGCTGAATTGGCTGTGATCCCCTAGTTGAGATAGTCTAACACCCCATAGAATGAATATGGAAATTCTGTTCCAGAGAAAAGACACCATCTCAGATGCAAAGCTGAAAAACATTTGAGATTTCATTGTAGTGAACTGTTGGAGAGAGGTTCTTGGCATAATTTGGTGATGCAGCTTAGCTAGGAACCATCCTTGGGTAGTTGTAAGGACTGCCTCACTCTTCAGTTTCATGCTGTCCTCTTCCTCAGATGCAAAACAAGCTGTAGTAGGGTCCCATAAGTGCCTTCCTGGAAGATTTTCTCTGTAGTTGTAATCACCACTTCAGGATTCTGTTATGCTGCTTTGACCATACAATGTACTGTAGAGGGACTGAGACGGGGAGAGGATCTAACTGCAGGTTTTGGAGTAATTTCTGCAGAACCATATTGATTTCATCTCTATTAAATTTGTTGAGTTTTCCCATAAGGGCTCTTTAATTTAACTGTAGCTAAAAAATGCTGCACAAATTACCTGGCTAGAATGCTGTGGAGTTATAAGGCCTTCAGGCAGTCCCTTAAAGGCAAAGCAGTAAAGTTGGGTGAACTATTCACAGCCAGGAGTGGTTTTATTCGATGAGTTTACCACTTTGTCTGTTCACAGATTACTGACAAACAGCCACTGAGTTTTTATGAATTTGTTCATTATCCCAAATTATTCAATGCTTGGTTTATGCAATGCAGTTGTGGCTTCAGGGCTGCTGGCAGACTGATCCACACATACAGTTTGAATACCACTGTTTGTAACTCGTACAGAAAAGCCCTATAAAACTGAGTCGAGGCCTGGTGTTTTATTTCTGGGCACATCTATAAAACTTAGCAGAAAATTATATCCTAACCATAAAATTCTACAGCTTGGTTTAGAGTACTTATAATTTTCTAGTAATTTCTGTATGGGTTTAGTAGCATTTATGTAAACTTCTTTCATCACTCAAGTTTTCATTGTTTCTGAAAGCAGAGAGTTCATAACATGGATGTATGCAAGTTTTGGGGAATTGTCTTGTTTTATCCTTGAGATTGGTTACATTACAGTGCAATTATGCTGATGGGCATCATAGGACTCCTTTTTGCTATTAGAGTGTAGGTGAGTATCTGACCCTACCTGATTCTGTCCAGCATTAGTACTAAAATTAAAGCCAAGCCACATATGTTAGATTTCTTGGTCCTTTTGAGTGGAATTAAATATCCATGTTTGTGGTGACTCCTCAAGGAATAAGGTTTCATTAGTGAGAATCAAGCTCCATTCAAATTCCAGGATACCACTGACCTTTCTTTGGGTTTCAGACATGCACTTCTGAAGCAGTAGGGCACTTCTGTTAGAGACTCCAGCATCAGTGTTGTTCTGCTGAGATAAACAACTTTGGCTCTTTGCTTAAATTATATAAAAATCTCCTTTATTGGGCTCTGTTGACTTTGATTTGTTATATTCATACTACTTTTAGAGCATGTTCCCCACAGGCTTATTTTAGTGTAACAAGAAAGGGTACAAGTCCATAGAGAAGGAATTAATACTCTGAAAAATTTGGTAGACAAGGCTGTTACAAAGCCTTTGATTTGCAAGCGTGTGAGGACCTGGTACTTCACCTGCTGGCTTTCAAGGTATCTCCTTCTCATGCAGTAGTAATGTTACTAAATTTCTCATAATCTCCTAGTACTGTAACCAGCATGGTTTAAGTAAACTTCCCTGGAAGCCCTGCCTGGGTAGGGAGCTGCATGTCACACACAGTCTGCCACTACATCACCATGTGAGAAGGATGAGTTGTAGGTTTTGCTGCTTTTACTTCTCTTATTTGCCAGTGTTTCCTACCTGAAACACTGACTTGTAGTGACCTGTTGAGTGGAAGCAGGATGTTAGACTACCTGCCACCTCTGTTGCTGTGAAACAGATGTCTTTAGCCAGCTATAAAAAGAATGAAAGCGTCAGTAGATGACACTTCTATAACGCATCAGTGTTCCTGTAAGACATAATAAAATATTCAGTGTTTGAACAGATGGATCTAGCCACAATCCGTCTGAAGTCGTTATTTTAAGGATGTGGATTATACTGGATTAATAGGCCACTAACTTGGCAGAATTGAGTTTTTTGGTGTTTTAACTTGTAGAGCTAGCTGTAATTTCCAGTGATTTAGCTGTTAGTTACACCATTTACAAAAGATGAAAATTGACTGCTAAAATATGGATTATTTTTTTCTCCTTTAATGAAAATTCTATTTCTAGATAATTCTAAGAACCTTAATTCTTTTAACTGCCAAACTGTTTCCTCTGGGCTAAACTTTGACAGATACTTAGGATTATCAGTTTAACATGTAATGGATAAAAGATGGTGAGAGGCTGTGGAAGAGAAAGCTGTTGTTAATGAACATCACTTTTCAGCGGTGGGCTTTTCTTGATCCATCTGAAGATTTGCAAATCTTGACACCTGTGAAGGAAGTATTACTGGTCATGATAAATCATGCAGTCTTTAAATGCAATACTTAGCAACACCAGGATTCTGATGAAGTTAATTGTGTCTTCTTGGTTGATAAGAAGGAATAGAGCTTGTGCTGCTACCTCCAGAACCCATAACACACAAACATACAAATTATGGTGTCTATTTCTTGATTTAGTTTTAGAAACTGGCACATATTGCCCGAGTTCTTCTCCAAAATAAACTTGAAAATTGCTTAGAAGGACCTGGCATGGTTACAGGAATCCTGCTTTCCATTTTAAAGAAACAAGACACATGAAGGAAAACTAACATCCTTAGCCTGTGCCCTTAAACTGGAGAAATTCTGACTGGGAGCACCAGCATAAGTCTGTCATAGTAAAATTCTTCAGAAAACCCTTTTGAGAACTTTTTGCTTATTGGAATACTCTGTGTGCAGTCACCCTCAGAGAGGGGCTGCAAAGATGATCCAAGGGCTGCAACGCTGCTAGGAGGATAGGCTGAGGGAGCTGGGCTTGTTCAGCCCAGAGAAGTGAAGACTCTGGGGGAATCTTATAGCTGCCTTCCAATACCTGAAGGGATCCTACAGGAAGTCTGGAGAGGGACTTTTCTTAAGGGTGTCTAGGAGCAGGAAAAGGGGACATGGTTTCAAGATGAGGGAGTGTAGGTTTAGACTGAATCTGAGGAAGAAGCTCTTCAGTATGGGGGTGATTAGACTCTGGAATATGTTGCCCAGGGAGGCTGTGGATGCCTCCTCCCTGAAGGTGTTCAAGGCCAGGTTGGATGAGGCCTTGAGCAGCCAAGTCTAGTTGAGAGGTGTCCCTGCCCATTGTGGGAAGATTGCGCTAGATGATCTCTGAGGTCCCTTGCAACTTAAACCATTCTATGATTCTGTGTTCTACTATGACACAAGAAGTGAGATTCATCTTAAAGGGGGAATGCTTTTATCAAATACATTTTAGCTTACTGGAGAACAAGTTTAAGTGGATCAGTTTCTTGCCCTGGGGTCCTGTGTACCCTAAAATTCCTCTCCCTCTGTGGTTTGAAAGGGAGAGGAAAAGGCGGGAAAAGGCCTGTTCCCTGCCCCGCCCTGCAGGCCTGAAGGGGAGGAGCAAGGGACCCTTCCGGCACGAGCGGTGCCCCGTGCTGGGATCGGCTGGGGATTGGCTGTGCTCTGCGTGCCCAGGCAGTGGTAACTCAGCTCTTTGTCTAGGAAGGGTATAAATATTGGGGGGACTTCCCACCTTGGGGCTCCCTCCTTGGAGTTGGTTCCCGCCTTAGAGTCCGTTCTTGCCTTGGAGTTCTCCCCCGCCCGGATAGCTTCTGCACAAGGAGCTCCTGAGGGACAGGGCTGTCTCCGCTTTGGACGGCCTCACCTTAAGCACCCCCTTTATGCAGCCTGATAGCTCTTAACGGCCCTCGGAGGCTTCTGAAAGACCCGAAGGGACAAGCATTTCAACCGCCCTTCCATTCAAGCCAGCCTGACTCATCCGTGAGTAACTTTGGCTCAGCCTTATCTTGATAGTGGGAACGCTGTATATATTTAATAGCTCAAGCCTTTTTCGACTTCTGACTTCCAAAATAGTCAAGTCTACCTGTGGTATCTGTGTAGATTTTCTCAACCAACTGAACCTGCTAATTAAAACTCAATTAATTTCTGTATCTAGTTTTGGGGGCGGGTTTTTGGGAAAATACAATAACTCTATTTTTTAATATAAATTCCTGACTTGGCCACATTAGTGGCTGTTATGGAGGCAGGGAATTACAGTTAAAAGTAACATTAAAGAGATTTAATCAGCATTAATGCACAGCATTTTAAATAAAGTCACCTTTAAAATCTGAACAATCACTATGCAATGCTATTTGAACTGTCACAGTTACCTTTTACACTTAGCATGGGAATAACTGCAGCATCTCACACCACATTGTATCATAGTGCCCATGTTCTTGAGACTTGCTTTGTCATCCTTGAACCTGTTCTGTTTGAGTGTTTAGCAGTTAGAGTGTACAGACATGGTAGGTAATCTGATAAATGGGTGCAATAGAAATATGGTGCCTTTCCCATCACATGGTTGTGAGAACTTGTCTTAATTCATACTTAATAGTAAAATGGTTTCAGAGATACCAGTTTGGGGGGTGGTGTGAAGAAGAGTAGCCATGGCTCATTTATATGGTTGTACATAAAATAAAGTTTTACTGTGTAGTTAATGCTTCTGAAGTTTAATGTGTATTACCTTGGGAACACTGCTTAGACACTTGAAAAAAATCCATAAAATGATTTAATCTCAAATACCGATCTCTTGAGATCAGAAGATGATAAAGCATAGCCAAAATATGGCTTCTCCATGACTGACCTCACCATTTTATCATTCCATATCTTATCCTGTGAGGGATTTACTGATTCTGCTTTTGGTTTTAGGTATGACTAAATAAACATCTTTCTTTTGCCTTCCTTTTTTTTTGTTTTAATGGGGATGTTTAACAAGGCTAAGGTGTTTTGCAGTTTGTGCCTTTTCTGTATTAAGCTAATTGCAGACCTGTACTTGGCCTTGAGCCAGGCTTTAGTGAAATGTCTGGAAATAAATGTGTTCAAAACTAATTTATTTCTGTCAGGGCAATCTTTCACCACTTGTTTTTCACAGTGTGTTTTGAACTACATCTCTACTACATGCTGCTTCAGGTATCCTAACGTGAAATCCCGGGGCTTGTTGAAATGTTTAAAAACCCTCCAGCTGACCTGTCACTGTGATCATCTGACATTCTCTATTGGTGTACATGTCCTTCAGTGCTCAAATATGACTTAAGGTGTCAGTGATAAGGATGTTTCATGTGTACTCAGCAAAGAATTCTATGTGCCAATCTGCAGGACTGCTCCAGAACACCAGTTAGTCATCTTGCTGTGCATTAAATGTGTGAGATGCTGAGTGTTCAGTATTGTCAAGGGGTTACCCAAAGTGAAGAGTGTAGTAGGAAAAGTGCCAGTGCTTTGTTTTGCTATTATTTTGAGTCTTTGAGGAAGATTATTTGTGGTGTCCTTCTGTTCTCTTTAGCATCTCTACATGATCTTTTGATCACTTTTGTCAAATTAATATGCCTTTTTATTAGCACATTGAAGAGTGTCTTTCAGCCTGTGTAAATTTTATGGTAATGTGAAGCTCTTGGTGAGACTAGCAGACAGCACCTGGAAGCGTTATAAAAGTGCATTAAAAGGGTTGAAGACACCAACCCCTTCTTTGTTCCACCTCAATATGAGAAAAGAAAAAATTAGTGCTTGGAAGGCATGATGGCAGGTCTTGAAGGATTTTGGTGAGTTATGGCTGGTATTGCATAGCAGGAATGCCAATGGGGACTGCCATCCTGCCAGCTCTGTCTGTAATAAAGAGCTTGTTGCAGGAGTGTGACATCGGCACAAAGGCGATCGCATTTTAACAACGCATCTGCAAGAGCACAACAGAAAACTGCCATTATTGCCTTATCCTTTTCCCTGTGCTTTCCACATGCCACCCAGACAGTGTTCTTGGTGTAGAATGTATTACCTGGAATATGTTTCACTTGAGAACCCAGCTTACGTATCTTCCATGAAAACACAACTGCTTCTGCCTACAAAAATGTAGGCTCCAGGAGTGGATCTGGTAGAATAATTTTGGGGACCTGTGGCACTGAAAGGAAAGAGTGTGCAGCTAGTATCTGTGTCTGATTTAGGTTAGACGAGCCCACAGCACCTCATCCTTTGGCTCTGGAGCTGGTTGACTCTATGTGGTCTCTTAACAGGTGCCTCCACTGATAAAACCGCTCACCAAAACCAACTAACCCAAACCTCTAAGGGCCAGTCCTCCTCCCTGAACTACTATGCTCAGTGCTGAACTGATTCCCTTGTGTTCCCTCCTGCTGTGTGCTGGTATAAACAGGAAGATAAAGCCCTGTGTGTGTTCACTTGTCTCTCTTGCTGACTTTGGCTTCTTGTGTGCTGGCACAGTTTGTGAAATGTAACCAAACTGTTGTGTTATTGCTCTCCCTGGCTTGAGCTGTTGTCTGCTTGTTTTTGAAGTAGAAACTGAGAATCAGTTCATCAGTCCATCACTTGCCATTCCGGTCTCTATTGGAAATTGAATCCTCCTTTTCCCTTCACCCATCAGCTATGGAACCAATCCAAATAGATTTTCACTCACCATTGTATCTTGCCTAAAAACCTGATCTATCTTTGCTGCCCTCTGATGTACCTTTGTGGCTTTACAAATTGTTCTTCTGAACTACATGACAATGGATTATTGTGAAGTTAGATTTTATTCCTCACAAAATGCCTAAGTGTAACTGATTTATCATGCACTTTTATTTATACCTTTCAGTGTCTCTCATCTTTGCCTACTTGTCCTTTACCCAGATGGTTTTCTCTGGAAATCTCCCTGCTAAGGAAGTAAATTCCTGATGAAAATTACTGAGCAGATTCTACCATCAATTTCCTCAACTCCATACCTTAAAGAACCCTGACTCTGGGACTGGTTTCCAAAGGACTCTAATTTTATCCTTATGGACATAGTTTGTCAGAAGAGCTTTGTTCCTATTTTGAAACTGGAGTGCTTAGTTAGCCAGGCTTTTCTCAAGTGCTCAACAGACATCAGAGAGTTCAGCTCTTTTATAACTAGCATTTCTGTACCCATCATGTGAAAACTTGGGAACTTGGGCTCCTGTTTCTAACGGACTAGATGATGTAGATGGGGATGTATCTGGCAACTAGTAAGTGAGTCATCTTATAGAAATAACTTCTATCTGTCTAAGTTGACACCACCTCACTCAGAATATACTTGTGGTAATGCTTCCTGCAGAGACAGGCTAAGCTTCTGGAAATGTCTGTTCATAGTGTGTCTTTTGGAGCTATTTATGGATATAGAATTAAGTTATATTTTCATTAATTTTACAGTTCAGAAATCTCAGGCTTGGACATGGTTGGGAAATTCATCAGAGAAGTCAATGCAAGTTCCTTTTAATTAATTAAGGAAATGTTGATAGAAGATTTTCAGGAGTTACTTCAATATGTGTTGTTTGCATTCAGGTTCTGCTTCAGGTCTGTGTGTCAGGCACTGAAGACACATAATCAAAGAAAGCCAAAGAGCTTAAAATCTGAGTCACACTTATGGTTTTCTTTTTCTCTGGTCTTTGTTAATGAATAACATTCTTATGAATCTAAATGAGCATTAGAAATGTTTTCCTTAGTGACCAAAAGATATTGTTTATACTTCAAAAGGTTTTTTTTTCTGTTTAAAATCTTTCATTTCTTCAGAAAAGTGAAACCAGCTTTGATTAAATAGTCCTGAGCTATAGGAAGCCTTCTTAAACAACCTTTTTGACACGGTTTCTGCTTATTCTCTTTCCTAAGTGTAGTTTTGAAGAGTTGTAATCATCAAAGATTTGCTGTTTATCAGGTAATGACATTTTTCTCTGTTTTGAATAAAAGGGGAAATCTGACTCCTTTGGGGGGAAATGAAGAAATGAGTTCATTTTCCAAGGCAATTCAGAATCTTCTCACTTGGATATGTGAGCTCATGCCAGTTAGGAAAGCTACTACATAATGTCAATCAGTGTGAAAGAAGTTTCACTTCTCTGTGTCTAAGCCTTTCAGGAAATGCTTGGACCTTCTCAAACTGGAAAAAAAATATTCCCTGGAATATTGGACAGAGTTCTGAGGTATGCTTGAAATCAAGCCCTATCAAAACAGAATCTCCCTAACATGGAGATGTTGAGGTTTGTATTCCTATAAGGATGATATATTGTGATGTGGCTTTTAAAGGTAGAAAAACTGAAGTTGCTGAGTTTTGTGTGGAGTTTTCTGTTCTTTCCATACTTTTTTTGAAATTGACTGTGCTCTGTATTTGGAGGAAAAGGTACAGTCCAAAAAAGTTCAAACTGACACCAAATTTCAAATATGATTTGAACAGAGATTGCTGTGTTTGCGTAGCAAAGTGTGGTGTGCTTCATGGGGAGCTCAAACAAATCATTCTCAGCTTTGCCTTTTGTACAAAGACCAATGCTTTGCAGTAAATTGCCATGGATTTTTTTTTTCGGGGGTCTTAGCAAGTGCCTTTATTTCTGTCTTCTGATAATCCACTGTTCCATTTGAAGAAAATATTTACATTTAATCAGCATTTAGAATAGAGGAGGAACGCTTAATTTCTTTTATTGTGTCAATTGTGTTTTACATTGTCATTTGTAAATGAAGACCTAAGGAAATGACCAGTGCACAAATCCAATTTCACTGCTGTTCTTGGTGTTCTCTATTTCTGGAGCATCTCAGAGGGTAGGATTCCTCTTAGATACTGCTCTGGAGCATCCCAAGAGCATGTGTTCCATATAGATATGGCACTTTTAAAACTGCTGACTTCCGCTTTTACTCCTTCAGCTTTAAAGGTGATGAGGTTTTGTGGAAGGCAGCAGGCGTTTCTGAGAAGATTATTATTAAGTTTTTCTTTCAGTTGGAATTAAACTAGGTACAAGTGTAAAGTATACATGGGATTAGGTTGGTTTTGTGGTACACTCGCTGTGGGTTTCTTGTTCAGGATGCAGTGCTTAACCCATAGTCATGTTCTTCCATTTTTGCACGCACTGGACAACATAAAGAGCCAAGAGCCTGTGCCATTTGGTTTGCCAGTGTGTAGTCTGGGTGGAAATTCAAGGGAGAAGGGAAAATTAGAGCTTGCCAAGCTTTAAGAACAGGTCTGTTTGCAACAACTTTGTTTCTAGAATTTGTCACTATCAGAGTAATCCAGCATCCTGTAGTCTATAGGTAAGCTACTGCTGCAAAGAACTCCTCTCCTGATCTTTATGTCCAAGATGCTAGGTGGTAATTCACTAAGGAGAACTGAGTAAGTTTCCAGTTCTAAAGATCTGTTCCATCTTTCCAGAGTAATTGGTTCATTTCGACACTTAATAGTATGACACTTAGTCATACTTGGTACTACTGATCAGAACTTATTGACTCCAAATACAACTCCTTGATCCTATATCTTAATTATTTTTCTTGTTGGAGATTACTGATGTCTACGGCAGTGCTCACATGCAATCTGTGGATCTTCTATCACCTGGTAAATTAATAAATGTATTTCTTTTTCCATCTTTCACCTGACTTGGCTTCACTGTGTGCATGGAAATTGACTTGCCGAGTTCTTTTTAGAAGTAATGAACAACTACAGGACTTTAGGCCAAGTACTGGAATTCAAGAACCAAGTACGGGGATTCAATATTTTTGTATGCAGTTATTTAGGTACAGGGCATTTAATGCTTGTTCACTGTTTCAAGTATCCAGTATGTGTTTTTTGAAAAACAAATAAAAAATGAAGCAACACTGGCTCACTGAAATATTAAATATTCTATTCCTATCAACTATGTCATAAATCAAGGGAGACTTTCAAAGCTGTAGTTTGCTAGCATATAGATGGATTGATTGATTATACTTGTTTTAATTATATGTATAAATGTCAAGCAATTTCATTAGGTAGTAGTCTAGTGGGCATTTATTATGGCCAAATACCTGCTTGGAATAGCTTACAGGCTTAGACCCATCATTCTGTGTCTAATGGGGACTGTCAGGGCCTTTTCCACAGACTCTTGCTGTATCTGTGTAGTGGAAGTGTCAGTTGAGCCATGGGTTCTCTGTAAGGTGACAGCAGATGCCTTTGAGGGGAATGAGGTCCCCAGGAGTGGGCCAGCTCTCTAGACCTGTGTGTGTGCAGCTGTGCACAAACCTAATAATTACAAACACAGTGTGAGATCTTTGCTGTCATTTGCAAGTAGGGCTCCCACAGGTGATATTTGCATGCACTACTGATAAATGTGTGTGTGGGCCAAACAGGATAGCTTTGTGCTTCAGGTTTCTGCAAATGTGGTCTCGTGCTAGGAAGCCTGAAAATGAAGTCATTTGTATGTTAAGTTTTTCTGTTCTACGGATGTGTACAATTCTTGATTTGTGCTATTGCAAAATAAGCCATCAAGTTTGGGGGTTTAATGGTGCAGAGATTTCCTATGTAGTATTCTTTTTTCCTGAAATGCTTATTGTTAAGAGATGATGATATTTAGACATTGCTGGGTTTCTGCTTTAGTCCTCAATTAAGAACAGTTCTTAAGTAAGGTTATTGCTGTTATCTGCTGAAGACTGAAAAGCCACGTTCCTACGAATCGTTCCCATTGTTGGGTTCTAAGAGCAAGTAAAATTGCAATAGAAAGAAGTGTGGAGGTTCTTAATCTCTGATTAAAGATACTTCACTAGCTGGGTCAGACTGTCAAATTGCTTGAGTGATGCTGTGAAAACATGTGAAAGCCAGAAAAAAGGTTGAAAGATTTTCTGGAGTCTCTGCACATTGAATAATCATCAGTTGTGTGACCGGAATGGCTCCTGGAATGTGCCTGTAGATGCTAGTGAGAACATGGTCTCTCCTCTAATTAAATTCTCATCTTTGCCCAAATGGTTGAAAGGGCAACTGTCTTAAACCTTTGAACTTTATTTGTAATACAAAGCTTCAATTAGATAAAAGACAATAATTAGCAAATCTTTTATCTTTGGGCATAATTAAATCTTTAAGGAAGGACATCTTAATCAATGACTTGTAATGACAAGTTCATAAATAAATTAATTCTTCCAATGAGTGTCTAGCAGAAATCAATGAGTGTTAAAAGAGATTCAGGATGAGAGGACACCACTTATAGAAACACTGTAGCTCAATTACACTTGGTTTAGAGATTTTCCTCTATGAAGTATTAGCTTGTTCAAAAGATGAAGTATTATTTAAAGAGACATCATTAAAATATTAACCTCTAATTTTGTAATGCCTTTTCTCTGGAATTCTATCTTCACATATATATATATTTCACCATGGTTTATGATTAGCTCATTCCATAGGTTCTCTATCAAAATATATAATCTGTTTGATGCTGTCCTTGTTGAGTCCTGCGGAGGAGTCTTGTTAGAAGTTAAATTTGTCTGAACAGACTAGACTAATACAGCCTCATTTGCTTCACTTCTAAGGATCACTCACCCAAGTGCTAACTTATATAATTAAGCTCAACATGCTTCAGTGTTCTTGTTCAAGAGATCCCTGCATTCCCGTTCTTGTTCAAGAGATCCCTGCATTCCTGTTCTTCTAACTTTTTCCAGCAAAGTACAGAACCATTAACTTGAAGGATTTCTATTGGTGTTGGAATGGTAAAATGAAGAAATAAAATGGGTTCACAGTAAGATCTACTTTGTTTCTGAGAGCTCTTCTGGCCAGGGTGCTAGTTGTGAGATGAGCCCTGGAAGCTGTCTTTTTCTTGAGCAGCCTCGTCTAGTAGGAGGTGTCCCTGCCCATGGCAGGGGGGTTGTGTGCTAGTTTGAGCCTAGCTAGCATGTTTTGGTGAGAAGAACTAGATGACCTTTAAGGTCTTTTCCAACTCAACCCCTTCTATGGTTCTTTTGCTGGAGGGAGTGCAGTAGTGGCACACCTGTTGCAGAGGAATCAGAGGCAACTAGACTTTTAAAACATTACAGAAAGTATTCCCAGATAGCATTAGTAAAGAGAACATTTTGTGTCCCATCTCCCGCTTACACTGACTTTCCTGTTTTAGCTGCCTAAAAGTGGCAGCATCTTTGCTCTATTTTGCTCACATGGTGCTCTTACTAAATCCTGCTTCTTTCTTTGTTTGAGTATCACATATAAGTTTGTGGATATGCTGTTTTGGTACAACAGTAGGTACCTCACTTCCTCCTTCCTCTCTCCTTAAAGTTGCGTGGCAAATATTGCCAGCTGAGCTGCTTTGTTTTCTTGGGTTTTGCAACATTTTGAATTAGAGTATTTCTGAAAATAACTTTTTCCCCTCCAGTTTTAATGTTCATGTTAGAGAGGTGTGATGGTTTTACTTGTTTTCCTTGACCTTCCTTCTCTTTCCTTCCTCAACCGGTAGTAAGAGTTTTGATACATGGGAGTGGAGAGTAAATGTTGTAGTTTTGTAATAAAAGGTTGTCACGATTGGACAAAGGGACTGCAAACTGACAGAGTAGTTGCTAAATCACTATTGTTGACTTTCTCCTAATTTTCAAGACAAGAATTCTCTCTCTCTGCAGCAAGCCTGGACTGCCAGCAGGTTGGNATTTCTCCTAATTTTCAAGACAAGAATTCTGAATGAGCAATTTCTCCTGTGTATTTCTTTCCCCTGCATAGGATGGGCTTCCTTATTAACAAGTGCAAATTATCTTAAGCGCACTGAATTTCTGCAGCAAGCCTGGACTGCCAGCAGGTTGGAAGCTGTAGTCCTCTGGCTGTAGTCTCCCTGGCTGGGAGACTTGCAGTAGCTGAAAAGCTGCTCTTATGTTTGGTTTGCCTGCCAGCCAGGAGGATGAGCTGTTTGGCCAACTTGTACGTATAGGTCTGGTCTAGTCACATCCAGTGTTGCTCCTCTCCATCTGGAAAATCAAGCAAAGCTAGACTAAACATGTGAAAACACCGTGGTGGAGACAAGCTGGGAAAGAGAGGTTAGAGTGTTGCAGTGGAGAAGGATCCGGGACATGTCAGAGCTTGAGGCTACAGAGATACGGAAGGCAGGCAGAATAAGTAGAAATGGAGGAGAGGGCAGACAAAATAATGGAAACCTGGGCTGTATTAAATTGCTGCTTTGATCTCTGCCTTTAATTTAGGGACCTAAAATCTTTCATATGTTTTACACTGCCCAGCAGTACTAATTACAGTTTCTCCTAGTGTAATAATAAGCTGCGCTACAAATTTATTTTGGTTTTGTGTGGTGAAAATAGGCAGCTTCTAGAATGTTGTGGGGTTTTTTTTCTGTATTTTTTTTTTGTCTTGTGTAGGGCACTCAGTATCAGATGAAGTTGAAATGTTAGCAATTTCCGATCTGAAACTTATTCAACAGCACAACAGATGGAAAGTTCTGTTCAGGTTATGAGTGTCCAGATCTGTCACTGATTAAAAGAGGGTAGCATATGCTGGTGACTAGTCTTGATAGATATCTCTCTAGCATAGCAAGACAGGTTTCCCATCCACATAATCCAGTAGTCCTGGCACTGACAGGCAGTGTCTGCTGCCCCTCATGCGTTGTGAAGATCAGTTGCTATCTGTGTGGAACTGCGTTATAGCTCAGAGCATCTTTGGACAGATTTGTTCACAACCTGGATGCTTTCTGTTCTTCAGAAGGGTGATAGAAATCAAAACCTCTTGCCTCTTCAGATAGATTCTGTCTTCAGAGCTGTCATCCAGGTTGTCAAAACTTATCCTTAGCAAGTTTCAGCTTTAAAGGTCCTCTTATCAACACCACAACACTCCTGCCTGTCCCATTACAGCTTGTCAATGAAAGCCTTTGTGTATTTAGTTCGAAGCTCCTAGGAATCTTTTGCTAAATTCCTTCAAAGGAATTTAAGTAGTCCTAATGACCATATTACCTTCCAAGCTTTTAAATGTTTCACCAGCTGCTTGATTCAATGCAGTATAAATTGTAAGCCTTTCTTCAGTAATCTCAGCATTTGTTTGGGAGTTAAATATTAGCAGATTTATTTTTTTTTCCTCTTTACAGTAGGCTCTTGCACCTGCTTAATTCTCTGCAGGGTTTGACAGAAGCAAACACCGCTTTCCTTTCAAATGCTCTGTGTTTTGTTCTCTGTATATGCTTTACATGAGGTCAGCTTGAAGAAGACCTAAACTGATGGACCTCTGTACCTGTCGCAAATGCTTTCTGTCTCAGTAGCTATATTAGCTGGTAAAGGAGGTCCAAACTACATAGGGAAATTCCAGCTCAGGAGTGAGTTTGAGACATACTGATTGATTATTGTGTCTTTTACTAGGCTGTCCTTTTTTCCCAGCATGCTGGTACTTCAGGTCATTTGAGAAGAGAGGGAAAAGCAAGGGAAAAAAAATTACAAATGAAGGGATCAAGTTAGTTTAGTCAGTCAGATGTGTGGGCTGAATATTAAAAGCAGTGTAAGTAGTTAAGCCACTGCTGCAGATATTTTAGGTATTTGTCATTTAAAGACAAAGATGGACTGCTCCCACGCATTTCAGAATGAATCACAAATGTATTTTTATCATTTATAATTACTTCCATCACAGAATAATAAAGAGATTTGATGCCTGGGGTACTTAAAGTTCTGTGATGGGTATTGTAATAGCTATTACAAGCAAAGGAAATACCCTAATAAGAAACATTTTGCTGGTGTGCTGATCTAGTTGATTCTTATCACAGCACTCAGTAAAATAATAATTGAAAGATATGACAATGGAGATGTCTGATTAAACTGTTAAGCATGAGATAAAACTTGGGCAGAGTTAGATGACTTGAATTGTTTTGTGGTTTTGGTTGGCTTTTTCTTCCTTTTTGGCTTTGGGGTTTTTTTTAACCAAAACACTCTGAATGTCTACCATTTCTTTTTTTAAATGATACTAAATATAGCAGTTACTGGATTAAAATGCTCTGAATCTAAGTTAAAAAATCCCAACAACTCCAAAGATGTTAAATACCCTTTAATAAATATATGGGGATTTGAAACTGCTTTTCAAGGAGCATTTAAAATGTCTGTAGATTGAATTTTCTGAAGTAGGCATTTAAGTCATACAGAAAAAAGTAAGCTTCTAAGTAATTTTGCTACATCTCCTGGCATTCCTTCTCTAATCTCTTCTTTTGCTTCCCCCTCAATTCAATGATGAAACTCTTTAGTCCATAGTATTTGGCATCTTTTCTGCTGTGTCTTCCTCAGCTTTCCCCCCCTTCCCTCTATGTACCTGTATTCCTGAGCTTGTTAGGTTTGTCTGCTTGCTCATGTAACTTGATTTGGTGTGTCTCACATGCAGTGTTACCTTTCTTCCTTGTACTTATACTTTCCTAAATGATTTGTTTTATTATACTTTTTTTGCAAGCTCTGGTTCAGCAGAACTCTTCAGCAGAATCCAGTCTCATTCTGGATGAAGCTACTCCCTTCCAGTTTTTTGGGATTCATGATCATGTATCCAACAGGAGCTGTATTTTGCTTTTTAACTGCCTTAGTAAGATTACTCTTTGTCAGACCTGTTATCTATTATATATTTCCCCCCCTTACATTTTATTATCTGCTAATTCATGTTTGTGTGCATTGGTTCTGGTTTTGCTGTGTGTTTGTTGTCTAGTGCTCAATCCCTTCCATTCTATTTGGATTCAGTTTTTCAAAAGCAAATGCTACGTTTTCTTTAAGGAATTTTATAATTTTGAGTCTTCTCACATTAGCTTCCCATATCCCAGAGATCTCCTACTAGCAGTCCTTACCATAATAATCCCTAAAATTCTGGTTTGACTGGCAATATGCTTTAGTTTTTCCCAGCAGGTTAGTAAGGAACTGTATCACCCTGTGGTGAAAACTGACCACAGCATTTCTAAAACTCGCTGCACCATGTGGGCCAGGTCGTACTTGGTGCAGTTTTAAATATCCACTGTTAAAAGTTTTCACAAGTTTGTTTTCACAAGTATTTTGAACCAATTTTCAGTGATTCCCTTCTAAGATTTTTCTCGAACTGTCAAGTGCTGATATTATGCTGAAAATTTGATCTTGTTACTGGAAGGTGAGGTCTTGCCTGATACTGCAGTTACAATAAGCTTTGAAAGTGAGGGAATCTGATCCAGAAAAACAAACAAACAAAACCCAAACGTATTTCTACTTAGAGTCATAGAATCAACCAGGTTGGAAGAGACCTCCAAGATCATTCAGTCCAACCTAGCACCCAACCCTGTCCAATCAACCAGAACATGGCACTAAGTGCCTCATGCAGTCTTTTCTTGAACAGCTCCAGGGACGGTGACTCCACCACCTCCCTGAGCAGCCCATTCCAATGCCAATCACTCTCTCTGGCAAGAACTTCCTCCTAAAAAATTGGATTCACCTGGGTTTTCCAAAATTTGAAATAGTCTCAGAGTTTATGTGGTGTAAAGGGAGCATTGTAGAAACAGCTCTGTAAGTTTTTACTAAGTCTATTAATCAGAATAAATCCTGAGGCTTAACTTTCTTTGAAGTCTCTTTTCACAGTCTTTAATTCTCGGTCCTTTCCTCACCTTGAGGACCTTGGTTCTTAATAGCTTCTAGATACTTTGGATTTTGGGGGTGGGGGTCTGTGTACTTTGTGGTCGTTCATTCTAGAATTATGTATTTCTGTCTCTGCAGTCAAGCTGGTGGGAGAGCTGAGCACTGAACGTATGAATGCCAGTGATAGTCACTGCACCAGTGGCATTGCTTCTGATGAATGTCAGGGAGTTACTTTCCTGCCAAGTCTTAACCGAGGACTCAGTTTTCATTTGTGAGTGCAAGGCTCTGGGGCTTCTCAGAGTTGTCATGTGCTCTCATTTTCATTTGCCCAGGATGGGGAATCAGCACTGCATGGAAAGGGGGGCATATTTAGCATCCCACCCCCCATTGCACTGGTGCCAATGTAGGGGAATCGGCTTAAATATATCCTCCTACTGACGGACTGGTGCTAAATGTTTAGTTTGGCTTAAAGGGATGCTGTGGAGATGTAATCATAGGATGATTTTATTTCAGATTTTCCATTCATTTCTGGCTGACTTGCTTGGCTGTGTGTTTCAACAGGTAGATGTATATACATGGTTATCCAGTGGTCTACAGAAAAAAAATAACATCATTGCCTTTGCACATAATTAATATGCATTTACAATCGAATAACTTAAACAGTTCATTGCAGATGATACTAAATAACTCTGAGTTAAGAAGTGGGGGGGAAAAATCTGAATTTACTTACAATTATTTATGGGTTTTGCTTGCTTCTTAAGGCTGCTTTCTGGCTTTAGGTGCATTCTTTGCTTTTAGCTCTCACATAGTTGTGCAGTGGTACTGCAGGCTAGCAGTAAGGCATGAATACAGCAGAATGTCTTCTTTTCTAATGCCCACAAAAGTGTAGTATGTTCTAGAAGAGAAGAACTGGTGGCTGGTTGGACGTGTAGCATTTTGCTGTGCTGCGATGGCCTTCTATATTACAACACCACCTTCTGGCCTTGTAAAGTTATTAAGGCTGGGTATACCATGCTTGTCTTTGGAACAACAGGGTTTTTGAACATCAGCAGCAAAGGCAGAAGAAAAGTTAACTTCTGAGAAGTCATGTTTCTCATGAGTTGGTGTGTTCATCTTCAACCCAAGTGCCGGACAAGCCTGCCAATACATCAGCCGCAGCTCTGCATGGAAAGGTACAGGTCAAGATTTGTAAAGCACGTAAACCCAAAAGGTTTTGACTTGAATTCTTCATTTAGGATCTAATTCTCTTAGCAGGCATTCTCTTCACCATGGAGAATTGAAAAATAAAGTTGAGACATCCTCACCTCTGTCTTTCTATAGAACACAATCAGACTGATCTGTCATAGTTAAAGAAGTCCAAGTCTCAGGTGACTGGCATACAAAGAGTAATCACCATAAGCAGATTGAGATTGTTAATTGTAGTATTTACCATAGCAGGACCCTAGCTTACTCAAGATTTGAGGCAGCATGAGGATAAACTTATTATCTGCATTACAAAATATGGACCTGTATAGGGAACTGTAACCTTCAAAATTAGAACATGTAGGTGACAACAGTACTCTTGAGACTGATAAGACCAAGGAACACCTGACTTCAAAAACACTTTTTTGATTCAATTTCAATTTTCTTTTCCAAGTGTTGATTATATCCTTGGCCATCTTGCAGTCCTTCTGCCTAGTTTCTGGTAGAAAAAACAGCCTGAGCATGTGGGTGGAAAAGATGAATTGAGAAGAAAACTGTCTTGTCTTTTCTTTGACAAAGAATGTATCCATTCTCACTTTTAAGCCAACCAGCATTCTTTCCTAACTATACTCTTCATTCAGGCAATAGTATGGCTACCACTTGGCTGCTCTATAATTGTGAGGTGATGATTGCGTGATGCCAACTGGGTGATAGAAATAAGGTTAGGCAATGCTGAATTGGAGGGGAGTGGTAGGCTGATGCAATCTGCTTGCTACCTTGTAGCTGGTGAAGTGAGGTAGCCTCCTTTGACAGACCTGGCTTCTCGGAAAAAAATGCTGTTGTGACTTTCCAAGTAATAAAGATATCAAGAGCTAGGTTTGGGAATGATTGCATTAAGTTTGCTTTTTGGTACAGCCCTTCTTAGCCACAAGCAGTGACACCCTGATGAACATGAAGGGAGCCCAAGTCATTGACATTTGCCAGAAGCAGAGGCAGTAGCCTCTGCTTCAGGACTAGGTTTATTTTCAGATGTATTGCAAGTACTTTGGGATCCTCTCTGTGGCCAAATATGGGTTTTATGGTATATTTTGAGTCAAGTTTAGTAGTTTGTTTTGCTACAAAATACTACTTACTTCTGTACCAAGCACCATTTGAAAAGCTTCTAATATTTTGTAGCTGTGCCTGTAAACTATCTGCATGTCCAACAAATGGAAAGGAGGGGACTTGCTTTTGGAATAAAAAAAAACCTCAAAACCAACCAAATGAAAAAACCTCAAACTAAAAAGTCCTCAAACAGAACCAAACAAAAAATCCGAAGCAAAACCCACACCAAGCTCGGGGAGGAAAGATATGGATGGGAATAGATGTACATTCCCATACAAGAGACCACAAGAGAACATAGAGGTGCTTATCTCTGAAGGAGGTGCTGATTTAAAAACCATGTAATTATGCATGTCCAAATCATCTTGGTATCCTATACTAACAGAGCTTGTGTATTAAGTACTTCCCTGCCACTTTGAAAGATCTAGAGGCCAGCTGAGCCACTCTGAATTTGAAGCACTGATAAACTTCATGAAACTTGATGCCTCTAAACCAACATATTAATCAAATTGGAATTTAGGAAAAAAACAAAACCCCCAAAAACCTGGGAGTCACTAGAATACATAAACTTTCAAGGTCTGCAAACCTGAGGATCTCTGAATTTATGGGCTCAAGCCAGGCGCAGATGCAGTTACTGCATCTGTTGAAGTGGGTCCAAGAATTCATTACGTGGGCATGAAATATGAGCACAAAGTTTAGGTTGGGGATCACTGATTGTAAAATTTACAGTTAATGCTACATCCAAGTCTAAATTTTGGAATTTGGCTCAAATATACTCCAACTCTAGCAATAGTACATAAATACTTCAGGAAGTGAGCTGGTGATAGAGCTGTAGTGCTGTAAGCTAAAATCCTGAGAATGGGACTGCTGCCACTGACTTCAGTGGAGCCAGAAAGTATTTCCTCATCCTTTTACATGATAATTAGGGTTGGCCATGAAGTCAGGCCTCCATCTGTATCAAACCTTGGGGCCTACACAACAAAGCCAACCATGTATATTTGGCTCTTTTTACTCCAGAGTGGTTCTAAGGAATCCCAGGTGCATAGTGGAACACTCAGTCGCTAGAGGGACTGGTCGGTAGGCAATTCGTCTTTCAATCCTTGCATATATTTGCAGAGAGGAGGGAAGGGAGCACAAAGTGCATTTAGAGGTGGTTGATCTGCAAGTGGGCCATAGCAGAAGTTGACCTATCTGGAGGTATTTCACATCTTCCAGGGCTTGGGCTGCTACAGAGAGCTGTGTGTTGGAGCTTATGCTTGGTCTCATGAGTGTGATGATGCCTATGATGTTGGGCCTTACTACCGGCAGTGTGTGCTGATAGTGGATAGTGCCTGAATGCCTTGCGTATGTGAGAAGCTGGTGGTGATGCTGCAAGAACGGCTTTAACTGAGGTTGTCTGGGATCCTAGTTTAATGCTATAAACCCCAGGCCTCACTGCCCCTTGCTTTCAGGAGATCTCTTTGTCAGTGACTCCTGCAGCTGGACGAAAGCTGAATCTGCACAGAGCTGAGCTACGTTTTCATACTTCTTGTCGCTTTCTGAAAACCTAAGAGGTTGTGACTTTTTTCCAACAAGTAACTAGAGATGTAAAAATCAACAAAGGAAACAGTTAATAGACTTCAGGGCAATCAGAGGGCCTTGGCTCCTACTGCAAAATATTAACGGCTGTAATTTGACCTCTTAGCCAATTAATTTTGGCCAGTGTAAAATTCCATACACTAAATCTGTTTACGATACTTCACTATTCTAGGCATCTGATACTGTGCCAAGACCTTAATATGTCTCTGAACAGAGGTCAAGTCATGGCCTTAAAATGAAGACTTGAAATATAAGCTGTGTGTGGGTGGGTAGCCTTATGTCCCTAAGGGGCTTATGAGTGCCTTTTCTATTGCTGTACAGTCTGAAACTCTGGGCGCTTCTCTTTCTACTACCTCCTTGCATTTCTTAATCAAAATAAATCCATTTTTTCAGTTCAGAAACGACCTCTTTTCTTTGCAGTTCGTCCATATCTTTGGTTTTCACATGTGGCTTTAATTAAGTGTGCTAGCAATTGTCTGTTGTCTGTGCTGTACATCTGTTCAAAAATTCATGTTAGACTTCCGTGATAAGTCTAAGTTAGATCCATCTTGTGCTTCGAGGTGAAACAGTTGTATCCTGGTCATTCTGCCTCTGCTACCTAATCATATCATGCTTTGTTTTTGTGTTGGGCCTTCATTTCCTTCTCTTAAACTTTTGTGAATGCCAGTGAAGTGAACTCTTTTAATTAAAAAACCAAAATCTGTCCTGTTCTTCCTTCAATTTTTTGTGATACCAAGCTAATACCAAGCTGTACACAACTGACATTTGGTTATGAATCAGGTGAACCAGTATGCTTAAACTCATACTCTATGAAGAGGCACAGCACCATGTTAGCAGTGCTGTACAAATGTACATCTCACGGTAAAAGACTCAGGTTGAGTAAAGTCTAAATTGCATCAAATCCTGTTCAAGTTGCCTGACTTCTAGATAGAAGACTGGACAAGTGCTGTGTTCTTAAGAAGCAATCACCATGTGTTTTATACCCTACTGAAGGAGCACTTTTCTGAGATACTCTGTACTTGTTTTATTAAAGACTACTGTTGGCATGTTCTGAACAGTCTTTTGTGCAGGTTTGAAATGCTGTGCATGGTAAGTTAAAGGTGTGCCAAATAGCCTGACTATAATGAAAGCATGAAGTGAGTGTCTGCTGTTCCCCAGACTTGGATACATTGACAACCATGTGCCTGAGACCTTGAGAAACTTCTGTAAAAGGAAACAAAGCCCACCAAAATGGTACAAGATGGTATCCAAAATGTTTGAATCTTTAGATAATGAAGTAAAAATGTTTCTTCCTTCTTGCTGCTGTTGGGATTGTCTTCCACAGTACTTCTGGTGTGTGAAAGTGCTGAAAACAAATGGTAATCCAACTGGAGTCACTCACTGCAGAATGTAGATGAAGGTTAACTCAAGTGTAGGAATGGCAGATGACTGATAATTACCTGCCAAGGATTGGTGTGCCCCAGTTAAATGACAAAAGAGTACATCCATCAGAGACTGGCCTGTATTTGCCTGTACAGCAGGTACAACTACAACAGCAACTGCTACAACTTTTTGTCCATTGGACATTACAGAAGATATTGTTTGAAAGATAAACTTTAAAGGCTTCTAATGAAGGATTCCAGCAATAAAACCCCCTAATGTAATACAAGGAAGTCAAAGGAATTTGAGACACATGAAATCATAGAACGGTTTAGGTTGGAAGGGATGTCAAAGATCATCTAGTTCCAACCCTCTGCCATAGGCAGGAACACCTCCCACCAGAACAGGTTGCTCAAGGCCTCATTTAACCTGGCCTTGAAAGTTGAGACCAAATCCTTGAGTTGCTTAAACCTGACTTTATTGAAATTCAGTGGAGTTAAACTGGTTTGACAGAACTTCAGCCCTTGACAGAAAGTTGGTTTTTTTTTGTGGGGTGTGGGAGAATGGTAGAGAGGGATGGGAAGTAAAGACACCAAAATTAAACCAGCACAAGAACAAATTGCCTAGTCATTTCCATTTTGAATTTCCTTAGCCATTGAAACAAATGAGATTGTGTTTGTCTATGATATATAGCTCCCAGCTGATGTAAAGGGTATGAAAATAGTAAATGGCTTAAAGAAGAGAACCAATAGGGTTTTATCTTATCTGAGGAGATTGTCTGTGTAAAGCTGTTCCCTGGGAACCAACAGGTGGTGGTGAATTTGGCACACCTTGTATACTTGAAAGAATAAGATTTTTAGAAGGAAATAAATTGCAAAATCCTGTTGCTTCTTAAAGTGGAAAAAGTTAGTCAAATTGCCCTGAATCGAGCTACATAGTGTGGATGGAGCAGCAGAATTAAAGCTGGATAAACTGAGTCATGTATCCTGTGGGAAGCTGCTCTTGTGATAAATCTATTTGTTCTGGGGGTTATTTTCTAACCTGTCATGATAGAGCAGCACTGAAATTCAGTCTGGAGTATTCAGTCTTGTACTTCTGAGGGGGTTTGGGAGGAGTGTTCAAGCTCAGCCTCATCTGTTAAAGATGCTTCTGTCTTGCTGAAGCATTGCTCATCGTGTCAAGGGACAAGACAGTTTGTCACATCAGGCCAGTTTTCCCCACCTTTATAACTTGCTCTGTGGTGGGGTGAGTGCAAAATGCAAGCCAAAACTGTTGAATAAGGCTGTACAAGGTATGGAGTATCTCAGTATTTCAGGATAAGATTTAATCAAATATTTTCTGTGGTGATGGTGTGGGAGGGGAGAGAGAAATTATGCTTCTTTCATTCAAATATTTTGAGCTTTCTTCAGTTCTAGGGAAAGAAACTGGATTTTCTTAAGGTATTAGGCCATGAGGACACTACATTGGTGTGTGTTCTTTTTAACATAGACGTTCTTTCTAAACAGCCCACCAGATGGTAGTGTTTCCTTGCTAATTAGAACTGTGAATTCCTAGAAGCCACTACTCCTGGCATAGGTCACTCAAGGACTGCTCAATTTGTGGCAGAGTTGGAGAATTGTTAAGTAAGGACCAATATTAGTTAACTAAGCAAAAAGGAAGGTGAGAAGCCCATCTGTAATCTTCAGCCAAGTGGAGCAGAGGCTCATGTCCCGTGTATTACAGATAAGCTGCTTGCCTGGAATCAGAGGGCTATTGCAGGTGATTAAGGTAGTAAGCTATGACAGCAAAAGTTCCCTTTCAACTGCAGTGCTTTTCAGAAATGGGCCACAGCTCTATTGTTTAACTGGGACATGTGCACAAAGTTTTGTGGGCAGGTGGACAGAGCACAGAGGTGATAGATTTAGGTCAGCGTTAGCTGGTGGTGTCTGGTCATGGGCAAGTCTCTTTGCTATGCTGTGCCACGCTTTTTCATGTGAGGACAAGATTACTCAAAGCATTGTCAGGGTCTTAAAGTGAATGGGTATTGTTTGAGAACGTCTACTATTTCACCTGCACCTGGCTGCTTTTGCCTTTCTCAAATAATGTTTGGCTCATTTTGCCTAAGTGTTTTGCAAAGCTTCATTCTATTCATCCTTAGAATTGGGGGAAAAGGGTACTACACAATGTGAGATTTCACAGGGGTGCAAGAAAGTGATTTTAAAGGCAGTCCTAATGGAGAACTTCATACTAAGAGTTTTGGATTAATTTCTGGACAGAAAGCAATGGAGAAATACTGCAGATGGTGATAGTATGTTTATCTTTTAAAATTATTAACCTAGACCTGTGTATGTTTACTTGGTTTTGCTTTATTTGGATGCTCCTGCAAACTGTATTAGTTCTAGGACCTTCTTGGATATGAGAGATATTTAAGATGGTATTTACAATTACTGTGCCTAAAGAGTTAAGGTGGAAGTCTGAATCTGTATGTGATCATCTGCTCGGAACAAGGGAAATCACTGAAACACCAACCTGTCTCAACATCTGGGTGTGAAAAATTCAGATGGGTAGTTTAAAATGAGCTGTTCAACCAGTGAGCTTCAAATTAAAGAAGGTAGTTGTAGATTTATGCTGTGTGGGGAAGGGGCTTGTATGCAGGGAAAAAATAGTTTCAGATGATTTACCCAAAATGAAGTAAAAAAGGAGACAGAAGCCTCACTCCTTTGGATGAGGTACTCTCCTTGTCACAGACAATGCCAGGGGATGTGTTTTATAAGACCTTGATTGTTTTCCTAGAACAATATCATTCTGTCTAGCGTAGGCTGTCAGAAAATCTTGGCCTTAACTCACCAGGGGAAAACCCCACAGTAGGTCTCTGTCTGTTGAGCTCCGGGTCTCTCCCTTGCCCTTCTGACCTGTTCTTCCCCCAGCCAGAATTTCCCCTCTCCATTAACCCAGTTGACTTATATTCTTTTCTATCATGGTTCCTAAAAATCCTTTTTTGCCTGGGACACAGATGCTTTTGCACTGGAAATGCTTTCTGCACCTGTGAGCATACAGGCTGTGTAATTTCTGAGCTCTGGGCCTGCACTGTGTGGATTTTCCTGTGCAGTGCTATGTAGGTGAAAGCAGAATCAAATCGGTATCACATCAAAATGGTTTGCTTTAAATGTGATGTATGCTTGTGAAGTAGCATCCCACAGCCTTTGAAGTGTGCTACTAATTACAGAATACGAAACTTGCTGCTGAGTTTGCTTTTAAAATCTACACTTGGGATGTTTAATATCACTTTAATGTCTGTTATGCGTATGGGGATCCAAAAGGTCACGTTTGGATACTTTCCAGGATCAACATAAATGTTGCTCACAAGACTATGTGGCACTATAAGATGTGCATAAGTGGGCAAAATCTAGACCCTGGGACTGAACTCTTACAATGTTTCTGAATGCCAAAAAGATTCAAAACCAAATCAGCAGCAACTGTCCAGCAGAATGAGGTTGAGAAGTGAGCAGGTAAACTCAGCAGTGAGTACATGTAGCATAGCTGGAACTCGCTGTACTCCTTGTGGCTTCTATTTCGAGTTTCACATATTGTGGCTGTGATTACACAGAATAATTCTGTCTGTGATACACTTTGTGCATCATTTTGAAACCACTGAAAAACGAGCTGATGTGTATGGGTACTGAAGTCTTGCAGAACAGAGAGCCGATCCTCCTACCAAATGAGAACAAAATAGCACTATGAGCATATCTGCTTTTAATAATGAGTTATTAGAAAGACATTTTAGTTGTGTTTAAAGAATCTGTTTTCAAGCTGCAAATGGCTCCTATAAAATTTTACTGACATAACTAAAGGTTATTTTTTAGTTTTTAATTCCAGCACACCTCACCTTTTGATTAATCATTTTGATTTTTATCATGTTGTAAGTTTGTCATGCCTCATAGTTTTAAGATTTTGCCAGCATCTATTTTGGAATGCTTAATCAATCCTTTGTTGATTGCATGTGGTTGGACAGGGCTGGGTGATAGATTGGACTGGGTGATCTTGGAGGTCTTTTCCAACCTGATTGATTCTATGGTTCTAATAGAGAATATTCAACTGAAAATTCAAATCCTGTGTTACTATTGCAGTGATACTTTTGACACTATTTTTGTTCTTTGAAAAAACACTGCAATATCAAGACCTTAGTTAGGAAAATAAGAGACATTTTAAACTTTATTTGCTGTTTTAAATTTTATCAGATCAATATTTATCCATGCTTTTTCTCTTGGGCTACCCATGAATCATAGACGGTGGCAGTGTTAGATTTGTGTAAAGACAGAGATAAGCTCCACAAGATGAGCAGAGAATCTTGTTTTATACTCTAATTTTACAGTGTGTGTGAAGAACTCAAATCACTTAATTTTTAAACGTTTTCAAAACATTTTGCATGTTGCTGTTCAGGAGCTTCCAGTTCTGTGTAGGCCAGGCTGACACTTTGCTTTGCAGTTTAGTATGCATTGTTGAAACAAAGACACAAAGGAAATTGTAAGGGAAGATCCATAAATAAGATGCAGTGAGCAATGAATACTGGACCTGTAGCTTGTGTTTTGATTAAACCAAACATCCTGCATCACAGCAATGCCATATCTCCAATTTCTTTTTTCCTTTGCACTTTAAAGCTCTTAATAAGAAGAAAAAAGGTTGAACTTGTTGTTTTGTGTACCCTTTGTTTGTTTGTGTGTTTAAACTATTTTTCTGTGGGGTTTTGGTTTAGGTCACTTTATTTTTCCTTTTGTTCTCTTTTTTTTTTTGTTGTTGTTGTTGTTTTGAAGTGCTCAATTGCTAAACTATACTTTGATTCACCCTCCCCCCTCCTTTTTTTTTTTTTCTCCTGTCAACATTAACCATCTGAATAGGACCAAAACAAGGAAAAAAGTATCTTGTTTTCATTATTCTTTCCTTTTAATGCTATGCACATCTCTGACCTGTGACTCTGCCTCTCATCCTCAAGTGGTGACTTGAGACCCACACTGACCAACAAGTTTGTTGATTTTTTTTCCCCTGTGAATTCTGAGGAAGAGTATTGTGATGTTGCCTTCAGCTGCCTTCTTTCTGTCTGAATCACTTTTCTAAGGGTTATACCTCTGTATGGTTTGCATGTGGCGCATACTGTGCTATCCACATTGCTCCTCAGGTGAACAAAAGAAAGAAGCTAAGTGTTAATATTTTGCTAACTTAAAACAGCAGTGACCTTAGAATAAGGGCACAGTGAGCACTGTTACTGGCCAGGTTAAAATCACCCTTCTAGATGATTTTAAATCCAGAATTCCTTATCAGAGATAAAGGTTGTTAATAAATGCTATAAAGTGGTTTAGTGATAATAAATCTGTGGATAAGGAAGGGTAGAGTCATCTAATAGTGGTAATAACAGGCAAATATGAATATAGTTCTGGAAATCTCTACATGTCCTTATAGGGCAGACCTGCATCCCCACTGAAATAGGAGGGTATCCTGGAAAGGGAATTTACCATCATCTCTGCTTTGTGTTGTCTTCTTATGGGGAGACAGCAAAAGAATTGCTGCCTCTCATCCTGGGACTTTGTGTATGGTGAGGGTCTTGGTTACTGCGCACCCCAATTAAGCAGGGCTGCATTCGTGTGTGGGCAAGGGAAGGTGGGTGTGTGAAAGCAGGCTTTTTCAAAAGCACTCAGTTCTAGTTTATTTTTCTGTCATCTTCCAATGGGAAGCAATGGCTAAAGTTTCCACAGGAGGAACAAAAAATGGAGGTTGCCAGTATTGGTGGGGAGGGGAATAAAAATGTTGGGTTTCCTTTTTCTCATAGGCTGTTTGAATAAGCAGATTGTGGCCATTGTAGCTCGTAACTCAAATTACACAGATCCTTTGCAAGAGTCAGCTGCAAGGAGGGACCCCAGGAGGAGCTGTGGTCAGGTCAGCTGGCAGAATTAATTTTGCTCATATCTGTCACAAAAAAAGTAAATGGCATTTGAATTTGGTTCTGTCAAAACCTCTTGAGATTGATCAGTCAGAATTAAAGCACAATGGGAGAGCCAGTTTCCAGTCTCTCTCGCTGCCTTCCGACCTGCTGCTGTCAAAATGAGCCTCCTCCTTCTTCTTGTTTTTCTTCAATGCAAGATGTCCATCACAGGCCTCTACCTCAGAAATACAGATTTTTTGATCAACTAACCCTCCTTTATTTTCAAATAAGTTGCAGCCACTGTACACATTTGATTGGTGCTTTTCCCCAGCAACCTAATGCTCAGTTTGGAGTAATGGGAACACAAACCATTAATAAAAGATTAAAGAGAAAGCAAAACACCAGGATTTAAAATTCCAAACATATCTCTGTAGACTGCCTTTATAAAAGGCAGTTTCTTCAGCAGGCATTGAAATGCAATTCTTTCTGTGCATTAAATAATAAAATCAGACATGTGAACTTTCAGATTGCTGTGCTGAGCAAAATGAACCTAGTTCTTTTTAAGTCCATGAAAGTAAGGAAAATCACATTTTAAGAACTAAGATCACACTTGAACACAGTTGGAAAACTACAGCATGTTACCAAAACCTCATTAAGCTGTCATAGTCTCTTTTGTGCATTTCCTTTCCCAGTCTTTTTGATTGCCAAGATATTTATGTGTAAATACTCTTTTCTAACTCTATTCCCCTTTCTCCTTCTGTGATACTGTTTGTGACAACACGGCGGTTACCATGGGGATTGTGACGTGTGATGTCATATACAGCAGTGTGACCTCGGTGAGCCAGTGAGTCTGGTGAAGGATGGAGATGGACAGAATAACTAAGGCAGCAAAACCAGAAATGAATGAATTTTAATAGGAATAAGCCACTAGTGTCTGGGGTTGCGTTTGCTCTTTCAGGTTCACGGTAGAATGCACGTCACAGCCATCCAAAGCTTGTCTTTTTTCGTCCTGAAGCTCACTGCTTCTGGTTTTGGAATAAACACTGTGTGATAGGTAGGGAAGGAGAGATCTTTCCTCTACCAAGGCAAGCAATATGAGGTAAGCTTAAAGTGAAAATTGTAACTCTACTCCAGCTTCCAGAAAAGGGAGCATGAAATCAGACACTATAACTGCTTAGCATCTCTCTAATGCTTAACACGTGGAAATGTTATTGAATCTTTGCAACACCCCCACGTGAAAAGTAACCAATTGCTAGTATCTTCAGTTAAAAATTGGTGAATGTGTGATAATCTAAACAGTAAGTGAACTCTCATGAAGTGATTCATCAAATCATTGGCAGCAAAGGGGTAAAGATCTGGAAATTCCTATCTTTATAGTCTCAGGTTTGTTTCACTGGATCAGATTTTTCCCTTCCACTGAAAACACTGTTTTGAAGCTTGACCTGTTCAGTTAAACCATAGTCTCAACCATACCAGTATTACTGTATTTGTTTTAGAGACAGGTGAGCCTGGACTTAGAGCATAATCCATATTTGTTAAATGTGCAGAAGCCTATGCACAGGACTCATGCAAAGGTTTGGCAACAGATTTGTGAGATGAATGGAGCTGGAATGGGTTTACTCTTGTACGTGTGGATGTCTGCAAACTCAGCATGGTGTAGACAAAGAATCCTTTTTTCCATCTAGAACCTTGAGTCTCTCCCTCTTTTCATGCATGCCATGTGTGCACTATGCCCTATATCACTTCCAAGTAAAAAGAAAACTGGGGTTTTGGACTTCTGAGTCTCACTCAACACTAGCTGTAAAAGTGTATTTTATAATGGAAATACTGACAAACTCAGATATCTAACTATAACATGATAATAAAGATAGGCTTTACTGCCAAACTGCCTTGCACAGTCAGTGGGGGAAGAGGCTTGTAAAGGTACATACTTTGGCAAGGAAAAGGTGTTTTCCAGGTCGAAGTTGTTGCTCTGAAACAGAATGCAGCAACAAAGTAACATAAATATCGAGGAGCCAACACCTTGAGTAGAAGTTATCAACTTTGAAAGCTTAACTGCCAAGTTACTGTGCCTTGTGTTCGTGTATCAAACATAATATATCTGCACACTATTAATCTGGTGTCAACAATATTGATCCTCTATGCGTGTAACTCCCATTGAGATCATTAGCAGATCTGTTTGTGAAAGGACTGCAAGGCACTCGTATCACTAAACTGTATGAAGTTCATGTTTGTAGAGAGGTATTTCACATGTGGAACATGAGTAGAGTTTATTTTCCATCTGTATGTCTTTTTTTTTCTCTTGGCCCAAATGTCTTTTGCTATCTACTTCCTCACTTTCTGTTCCTCCCAAGAGCAAAACAGAGGCTTATTTGCTATAGTGACATCTCTGAAAATCTGCATGGCAGCATCACTGTTGCCTATGGAATAGTCATCATGTTCAATTTTGTTGATCCTGTATTTGTTTGCTGGAAAGCAAATCCATCTATTTATCTTCAAAGTCTATTTTCCCAGGTTTCTGTTGCTTAAAGAGCTATATCCAGCTAGAGCAGAGTCCTTGACTGCAAAAGCTTATGATATTAATGTTTTGCTCTGCTGTTCTAATGATCAGTGTGATGTTTTGAAAGTGTTCTGTCTTGTCAGCCCTGTTGTTTTTGCAGTCTATGTTGATTTGGATGTCAGCTATGTTTCAAATAAACTTCTGAACTCTGAGTACTTTCTAGTGGGGAAGAAAAAAAGATGCTTTGTTTACCATGCTATGAAAATTAAAGACCAAGGACTTTCAAAAATAGGAGCCTACAGTTAGGATCTTTTGTCTATGTTTAGATTTCTAAAGCATGGCCTAATTAAAGAAAAAAAGAAACAGCATCCAGGAGCTCCTATTTGGGGTCAGTACTCTCTGGACAGACTTTCAGATAGTCCATGGGGAAGGATTTAGTCTTTAATACAAGTTTTGCTTATTTGCAAATTTCAAAGTACTTCTAAATTCAGGTTTGCGTGGAGTTTTGCTTGAGTGGGGTGCTACAGCATAGAACAAAATCACTACACAAACACAGCGTAGTAACTGCATCCTGCTGCTGCATCTCGGTACAGGTATGATTCCCTTTGCTGGTCTCTGTGCTCCCTGTTGTGGTACTGGGTGTCTCTGGGACTGTGAGTTGAAGCCAGCTCAAGCTTGTTCTTTTCTTGAGAGTTCTCTTTCGTTGTTCAATCTTATACTCTGGGCTGAGACACATATGTATTTCCTGTGCTGGTCTGGTTGGTTCAAGAAAACAATATTTATTATTTTAAGGAAGTCTGTTTGCCACTTGACACACTCAGCTGTCTTTGTCTAAATCAAAGGCCACCCTCTGACTTGTTTGTGTTAAGTTCAGTTGCCTTGAAGAAAGCTGCTCTTCGTTCTGAGCTTCATGAGTGCACCATTGTTGCCTGTCTTCTCTGAGCCACCACAGTAGAAGTTCACTGATTGATCACAACCTCAGTCTTCTTCAGTGTGAAGTGGACTGTGGCAGTTCCTGCTGCTTTGTAGTGTGCAGTTGGCATTTCAAGGACAATTCAATAGCAAAAGCTGTAAATGTTGGCTGTGGACTTGGTTTGGATTGTATGTCTGGTTTGTTCATGCTTGTGATATTTGGGGAGCCTGGAAGGAGAGGAAGAATACTTCCTTGACTAAAAATTGGTTTCTGTTTTGAAGACAGCTCTTGCATATTTATTTGGAATAAAATTTCCCTTCTGTGTTTTTGGGCAAGAACATAACAAATAAACCAGAAAAACAAACAAGCAGAACTCCAAAAGACATTGGAATGAATTACCTTCACTCTGATGAGCATCAGTTATGGAAGGAATTTTGGCATATGAAATTTGAAGTAAAGTTTCTGTGGTTGTGTTTTTCAAGCGCGAACAAAGCAAACAGAAGAAGTAGTTGGAACAAATTATTTTGCTTTCATGTCAACGGTGCCAGAGTGAAAGGAAAGAAACTTAAGATGCTTCTGACTGAAGATTGCATTTTCCTTTATATACATGGAAAAGAAGATGTTGGCTAATTCAACTTCCAAGACAGAGATGAGCACATATATTTAAAGCCTTGAAGGACTAGTGAAAGGTCAAATTTGTATTCTCAGTTCCTGGGCTGAAGCAGGATTTGAGATTTGTCAAGGTTTACTTGGCCATCTCCAGCTCTTCAGGAGGTGCCTGTGTGCAGAAGAGAAACTCTCCTGCTTTCTCTTCTGAATGTTTTCAGGAACTTTTGACTAAGGCAGCCCCTATGACTTTAGCTGTCACAACAAAATTCACCTTTTGAGGAGGTGTATGGTAGAGAAATCCTTGTTCTGGAGCCACTGGGCTGGAACTTTTATCACCTGCATCTTCTGCTGGTCCTGCATTGCTTTGGGACTTTCCCTGAGGAGCACCAGAGGTTGCAGTGTGGTGTGGGCAAATCCACAGAGCATTCCCCAGGATCTAGCTCCTATGATGTATTACTATGAGGTATTTACATTTAAAAAAAGTGTAAAATGAAATGGTGTAGAACATAATGGACATCTCCTGGATGTTTCAGTGTCCTTTTGTCTTTCTACTAGCAGCTGCGACCCAACTTGCACTTTGCTATTTTTAGTGTAGAGGTCAGTCTTAGAAATGTGTCCTCAAGTGCTCTCTGGCAAGCCGGTGCAGCTGGCTGTGCCAAGGGGTAAGCTGGGTTTCCTAGAAGTTAATGAGAGCCTAAAAGAGTCACCTAAAAGTCAGTACCTGAGATGGGAAAGCAGCTGTGGAGCCCAGACTGCTCCATCTCTTTCTATAAGCAGTAGACAGTGCTCCCATTGCTAATATAAGCAAGAGGTTCAGAAACGAAGTGTGACTATTATCATAATCTCAAGAGTTTCCTAAGACTCTTACCAGTCTAATACATTTTATTAATAATTAATTTATTTTTTAGCCCCAGCACGTGCAGCTGCCATTTTGAGCATTAACCTTGGTCAGAATATGCCTGTTGGGTATGTTCCTGTTAATGAAGTAACTCGCTGCAGAGATGCCATAATATCCTGGCAATCTGCATACTCTCTGGCCAAAGTACTTAAAGTTTAAGCTTCTTCTTGAATATATTGGTTGGAAAGATGCCGGTTTTAGAAGCTAGATATTTTTTATTGGATTTGATGGGAAATATAAATTGGGTTTGGAAAAGGGCTAACCCTTCAAGCCCTCGATTCTCCCTATTAAGATTTTCCTTGCAACTTGGCCTCTTTTAAACTCCCATCTCGTGCATACTCTTTTCTAATCTGATACCTCAGTGTACATATCTAAACATGATCAGTGACAGTTTTAGCTGCGGGGTGAGACTTTCTGTGACAAGGGCAGTGAGCTCTGATTTGAGACCATTCATTGCAAGTGACTTCAGCTGTCTCTTCAAGTGACATCCAGCTACTTGAGGAATGGAGGATGACGAAAGTTCTTTGGACAGAAAACTTTCACTGACAAGAAGGTGACAGGTCCTTGCACAGCTGGTCTCTGATATGCCTTGGAAGAGGCCTACATAGTTACTAATTTAAGTTTATCGGTGGCTGCAAGCATGGAGCAGACAAGTTCTTGTAGATTTGTAACTCATCTGCAGGAATGACAGGAGTCGGAGCTACACTTAGGGTGCTTGCGTTGTTGTGCAACGTTTCCAATAGCCCATGTTTATTTAAAGTGCTAAGTAAACTGAACTGCAAGCTCTTCTCATTAAGAGAAGCTTCTTAATGTGTAGCTGAGCATGGTGTATTCTGTTAATTTGTTCATGTATCTAAAGTGGACACTGACCTTTTTTAATGGTCTGTCAAGCCAGAGTAATGGGCTCTCTCAGGGCTGTCTATTTTTTACCTTTCTCTTTTTTTTTCCTCCCTGTCCTAATTTTCCCCAGTATCTCCCGTCAGTTTTTCAACTCTAGTGGTGCTATTGAGAATGAAATCTCTTAATGCGTGGGAGGTGGGTGGCTGTTCTTTTAAAGGGACCTCTTGCCTTGCCCTGGACAAACACATGCAACTCTGAAGTGGCTGTGCTGTGTGCCCATTATTGTTCCTGATGCCAGTAACACTGGAGGGAAATCAAGAAACCCTTCCAAACCAGCAGGGCGATATGGTGGCCTGAACGCACGCATGCAAACTTTTTGCAGAGCAGAAGGTGTAAAAGTGCTGACCATTCCACAGGCAGCTGTGATACTGTTGGGTACATTTGCTGTCACCTAGTTAGGAATGTGGGTGTTTTGATTCCTGCTCTGCCAACAACTGCTTTTTGGCCCTTGTCAAGTTGTTATACTATGGCATATCTGCTGAAGAATTGGGTATCTGTGTGTGTGCAGCTTTGAGTATTGCCAGTGCCTGCTGTGATGAATCCACACCTGAGAAAAAAAGTGTCTGCTTTTTGAATATCAAATAGTTTTTGGAATAAAGCATGATGGAAACCTCAAAAATTTGAGGCTCCTGAGGCCAAGCCATAAAGAAATGAGGTGAATTGTTACTAACCTTTGAATAATGCTATTAGGATAGATCTGATTTCAGAGGCTCTCCTACCATTGCTTCTGACTCCTATTCCCACCACCTACCCTTGCTCAGCCTGTTGTGTGGTTGTGCTCCAAGTCTCCAGGAACTGCTGTGTGTTGTTCTTGAAGAGCATTTCACTTACTTGGCTTGAGCCTGGCCATGGTAACGGTCAGGTTGACACAAGAAGGACAGTCGCTTCCAGTGTGGCAGTGGAGGGGTGAGTCAGCCAAATGCATTAGGGTGCTGCTGACGGAAGAGCCCTGCTAAAGTGATATCTGAATGGACTGTTAAAGGGAAGAGAGGAGAAGTGAGACATGTGAAGAAAGCAATGGAGAGCACAGCAACATAAACACTGGGTGGTCTTGAACTGAGCTCTGGGGGAAGTGTGGCTATTTACACCACTCAAAAACTTGTCCTCTTCTGTATATGGGGAGTTTTTGTCACTTTATCAGTACAGTTTCAGCTTTCCTGTAAGGTCTTCACTTTCTGTGTCTAAAATATGGCCTGGTTTACATTTAAGATTTCAGAAATATAATCTGTTTCTCAGCAGTTGTGTTTAGTCCACAGCTGGTGTAAGTCAGCAGAGCTCAACTGATTGCACAGGAGTTACACTACTTGAAGCTTTGGCCCTCGGTAAATAAACACCAGCATGCATTATTGCACAGATTTGACCTCATTTGTTTTGGCTTTTTCCATCTCTCTGACACATCATTGAGCAAATTGTCACTGGAGCAAGGGACTAGGAGATTTGATAATTAAACATTGCATAGGGGATAATAAAGTGTGAGTAAAATCAGTTCTATGGTTTAACATATATGTCTTTTTATAGTGATTTCTTTGCTAGTTGGGAAAGATGAGCTCTGTGTAATGCCACATAAACAGTTTGCTGTAGAGAGTCAAAAGGACCAAGTGCATCTCTTACAGATACTTTGTTGACAGTTAAAAAATGATGTATCTGTTATTCATGCTGAGCAGTCTGACAGGAGGAATGTTGCCCTGACTTTCGCATGGCAAATGGGGAAAGGGGAAAGCGTTGCAGCTTGTAAAGGTGGTGGGCTTTGTTTAAAGGAACCCTATCTTCTTGGGGGCCTGATTTGTGATACAACTGAGTTGCAGCTTGGTAGGCTCAGCACTACAGTGGCAAAACTTCGTTTCAGCAGGGCTGAAACTTGATGCAAGCAAGGAATTAATTTTTTTTCCTGTTAGTCACTGTCTGTGAAGGAATGAGTGGTGCTTGGCTCTCTGACAACAAACCTTTGATTGTTAATGACTCATCTGCATGGGCTGATGAAAAACAATGTTGTGAAGCCCTTTTCTGGAGGGTTGGCTTAGCAGGATGTCATGTGAAAGATGCTCAGCAATGAAAGAAGAACGCTTGCAGGTGTCTGGGGCTCTTCTCTTCTTGAAGTCTGTATGCTGCTCTTCAATCAAAATTCCATAGATGCCTAAATTAACAGTCTGTTGTGAGATGTCTGCTTTACACTTGATGATTGCACTTTGCTTACCATTGGAATATGATAGTTGTGTACTCAAGGAAACTTGTTTCCCTTTAACAAGAAGATTACCTGTAACACGAAAGATGTGGCAGGGAGCACATCTTGCTTAGAAAGCCGACCATAGTGGAGGGCTCAGTCCTTCAATCATTAAGATCTGTGCGATTTTTGGTTTTCCAGCTGCTCTTCTCTTGCTTTCAAGTGCTCATCCCAGGCCTCTTCTGCATCCACATTTGTCCTGTGTTTTTATGATATTAGTCGCTAAGCCTAATGCAGAGGTACATGCCAGTGAGAATTTTTCACTTCAGCCTTGCACTGTGGAGGAGTAAAGTGTTGGCGACAGCCCTAGAAAGTAGTGGTAACAGGGAAAGGATATCCCATCTAGGTTTGATCTGAATAAAGCTTGAGGTGCACTTGGTTCCTGGGGGGTAATACTCATTCTTGGCGATCTTGGGATTCTTTTGCAAGGAGCCAGGTAGCAATTCCATTTAAAGTGGATGCTCATCATAGAGACGATGACTTGGATTGTGCCTTGGGGATCAGAATCTGTCCTTTGACTTAGTGCTGAGCAAGCACATTTAAAAATAAAAGAAATGGAAGCAAATGAGTCCAGATAACAAACTTTTTCCTAACCTCTCTCATACTTTTTGCTCTCAAGCACACTTTTGAAACGGAGGTGACACCTCTGAAAATGCACTGGTGGCAGGGTGTGCTGTGTTTCTTCCCCATTAAGGTGGGCAGCCTGCTGTGGGGATATCAGAGCTTCTGGTGCATACAGATGCTCAGAACACCCTTTGCTGCACTTCATGCACCTCACATAAAACCTGATGTGATCTGCACCTGCACATTTCCTTATTCTCTCCAGGAGGATGAAGGCAGGTACAGAGCAAAAAGGAAATACCTCTATGAAGTGCTCATTGTGCTTGATACACTCTTCATAGGCCCTAGGCCCTCAGGTGGGTTAGGTGTTGCAGTTAGCTGTGGTGTCATAGGCCTGAATCCCCTGGGTTCCAGGGACAGGCCTTAGAAGGTAGATTGTGAAGGGAGCTGTTTAGTTAATCTGCACCATCCGATGGTTGCACATTGTATGCCTGTGAATGCTAACCCAAAACCTGTCTGTGGGTGAGGCAGAGAATGTTTCATGACTGCCTGTACTAAAAAAGGCAGTGAGAAGTGTGGCTGTGGTGTTGCCCAGGACTGTATCAGGGCTCTGAAAAGTAGAACAAATTGTGCAGGACAGAGGAATAGCACAATCTGTATTTTTATCCCATCTGGCAGGACTCTTGGGAAGGGTTTGCATCCCTTCAGACCTAGTGTTCTGTCCGATGATGGCTGGAAGTCCCAAGCTGAGCCAACAACATTTCATCACTGTATGATTTCTGTGGTGTGGAAGCAGAAGTGCCTAAGGCTTCGTATTTATCTGTGCCTGGTTTCTCAAGAACTCTAAGCATAGATTTATCTGTATAAGGAAATTAATTTTGTTCAAGGGAGAATCTGAAGCAGAATGCAGAAATTATTCTGGAATAAGGCAGGTTAAGTTGTTAGTTAAATCAGTTTTCTCCCCTGTGACAAATAGATCAAGAAGGTGGACAATTTATTGAGTAAATTGCCCAGAGATGTCTAACTTATTTGCAGCATCATTTTCACCCGAACCTGAGGAATGTGAGGCCAAATGTCAGCTGACTATATTGCATTCCACTCTAGAGCCAGAAACAGGATCTTCGCTGTTATAAATTGATTAATGAAGCTATTGTTATTTAGATGAGACCCTAAGGCTTGTAATGCCTGAGTTTTAGCATAAATGACCAACTGAGCCATTCTTTAGAAGGAGAGCTTTAAGAAGTCATTTGTCTAGTTCAGAAGCAGAAAATATAATAACTTGCATTGTTCTGGCACTTCGTATTGTCTGCATTGCCTCCCAAAATGACTGTGCCTGATTTACTTTTTTATTTCCTACTGAACCTGTGTGGCATCACATTAGCATGGCACATGAAGATCCTGAGGTGAAAACAAATCCACAAAGATAAATATCAAACTTTGAGATGCTATTCCATGTAACTGAATGTTTATCTGAACTTCACACACGGCATCCAGTTAGATAATTTGCCCACAAGGCAGGTTTGTTTCATTTTTCACAATGTTCTGCTACTTGAGATTGTTTATTCACTGCAGCAGAGCTAGGGTCTAGCCTGACTTGTTAAGCAAGCACTGTGAGGTTAGATGCTGCAGTACCATCTTTCACGGAAAACTTGGAGTGAGAAGTGATGAACCATTGCCCAGTCCATTGTGTTCCAGCACAGGCTAGAACAACTGCTGAGCATGCAACTGCAGAGGTAAGAGAGTCCTCCCTTGTGGAAATATCTTTTTTCCTTGGATCCCTTCTGCTCGCTCTGTAATAACCTTACACCAAAATTCTGAAACTCTGGATAGAATCTATTTTATTTATTTATTTTATAAAGAGGGAAAAAAAAGACCAAGACGAAGGTGAATGTGTCTGTAGTTAACCTCCTGGATGTGTATTTAATTAGTAAAAGAGAGAGGATAAGATATTTATTCTACAAGTAAGCACAAAACCTTATTTCAGGTTTCTTAATTGAAGTTTAGTAATTAGTATTATATTAGATGTTTCTTTACACTTAAGAATCATCGCTGCATGAATTTGCTTGACAACTGAAGCAGAGCTGATGTGCTGCATTAATTGCAATACATCTTGAAGGGCACTGTCACAGGAGTTGTGTTCCTTTCCACCTCTCTGTTTATGAAGTTAAACTGTCCGCTGAAAATTTAGCAAACTTAAACTGCAGCCAAAGAAAACATCTGCTTTGGACATGACTTACTTTTATTTTCTAGCAGGAGGGCTCCATATATCAGTGCCTTGCCTTGTCTAATTTCATTAATGTGATCTTGTGTCCATCCTGTGGCAGTTTAATAGCCATTATTTGTGGCCTTCATCAAATAAAGCATTGACCATAAATCCAGCTTCACGTAAATGAAGATATAAATGTCAATCTGCATTACTCTGTAATATTTATTATTTTAATTAAACAAAACTGATTGTGACATTTATTAGATCACAAGTTCCTTGTTAATGGCAATGAAGAGCAAAATCCTTTTGCTTAGTTTAGAATTAAAAAAAAGAGCTGCTTATTTTCTATAATTCTTAGACATTTTCATAGTGTTATTGTCTTAAGTTATCAGAGCTGGAAGAATGTTTAGTACACAATGTTTGTGCTTCTTTTTGGGAGATAAACTAGTTAGTGATGCCAAACATGACAGGAAGGAACAAATGTGTTAGGGAAATGAACACAGTGCTTTTGTTAATTACTTCAGAATACAAGTATTTACTTTTAACCAAGCCAATTACTTTCTTGTACTCTAGCAGAAATTCTCCACTCTAAAGTCAGGTATTCTAGGTTTATGCTGATAGTACTCAAACTTGCCCCAATATGAGGCTAACAGTCTGCATCCTAAATGGTTTAATTTCCAAAGCATTGTGGAAGATAGAAGAGAATCTATAATTTTAAAATAGCAAAGTCCATTCCTGTGTAATTTAGCCCCAAATATAGAAATCCATTGCAAATTAGAGACTGTTCTTATTTATTCTCCTGTGGTTATTTTGTTCATTGTGCTTTTAATGTACAAAAAGAAAATCACATTTTATTGCCATGGGATGTAGGTAAAGATAATGGATAAAATTCCATGGTTTGGATGCTGCCAAAATGCTTTAATGTTGCAAATTTTCTGTGTCAGTAAGAAGTGTAAGAATGAAGGTTTGATGTTTTATATGTTCTTTCACTTATAGGCAGTCAGATTCCATCAAAACAGACTTCACAGCAGCCCTGTCTAGGGCAGGAACAGCTTTTGTATGTGAGAGTGAGGTCATCAGTTTCTTACCAAGTAGACTATCTTAAAAAGTATCTGTATAAAGGAGGTGTTAACTCTTTAGGAAGCAAAACAACTGAGCTACAGTTTATCACTTTATATCAGAAAATAGCCACCCGGTTTCTAATGAAATCAGTGGGAAAATGCCAATTAACTCAGCTGGAAGTGTGGAAACATAGGAAATTTGGATTAAAAGAAGAGCTTATCTTTCTTTGTATAAACTTCATTTGTATTCGTGTGTTTTTTTCCCCACAATGTTTCCTTGGAAATGAATGGAAATATTCTCATTGACTGAAAGGGAAACTGATTCAGATCTTCAAACCTCAGTTTTCAGAACAGTTTCAGATGTTTTCTACAGATCTCTATCACAGTGAGTCTTAAAGGCTTTTAAGCAGGAAAACACTAAACAGTCTGTATTTCAGGTCACTTTCAAGTAAAACTGTTTATAGTGTGCTTGTAACGAAGCTGGTCAGGAGGTTCCCATCTGTATCAAATCCTATTGCTCAGCTCTAATTTAATTCCGTTAAAGAGGAGAAAATACTGCTCTGGAGTTTATCCTTTTGGTTAGTATTAACCACATACATTCATAACACTCTTTAATTACTAGATATTATCTTTTCAAGCTGAGTGCCCAGCATTATATGGCATGACATACAAGAAAAAGATTTAACCGAAGCACAGCTGCGATGCTGGTGCAGAAGAGACTCTGGAACTGGAGTAGAAGACACTACATTTTCCAGGTACTGCTATTCTGCATTTGTTTCCAGGCTTAGTACCTGTAATTAAATTACCAAGAAAATGCTTTTTCCTTTACCAAAATCTAAAGCCACATAAAGCCAAGAATACTTCTGAAATGGAGTCTTGAAGTTAGCAGGTTTATTTTCAGCATAATTCTTTCAGCAAATAGTGAAAGCCTTTTCCCACCTGATTCTGTATGCAACTGTGTAGGTACGTTGCTATATAACGCTGTGGTGTTCCTCCTGAGTTTACTGTAATGTATTTTCACTTAATTTTGTTTGTAAGAGCAATCTCTGCCTGTGTAGATTTGTAGTATTTCTGTTGTTAAGCTTTTCTAGTAGCATCGTGTTCCATGGGGGAGATGAAAACGCTCTTTTCTATTCTTTTCTTGCAATGTCAAGGTAACCACTGACACTGTGCTCTGCTTACTGCTTCCTTCAAACCTGGTTTTATGCTCTTGTTGGGTCAAAAGCTTGTGAGAGATTTTTACATTTGCACACAGAGAGAAATAATTTACTCTCCACATGCTGATCCTGACAACAAACTTTCATTTGCAGCATCTGCTCTGATGCCTCATCTGAGTATTGCAGAGTCCTTTGCTCCAAAGTCTTTCTGGCTGTCAGATGAAAGTGACTTTTAGTCTGCTAGAATTTCAGTACTTTGCAGCATGCTTGGTTGGTCCTGTTGAAACCCTGTAACAAAGTCAAAATAAATTAACTTCCAGAGTTGTATTTTGATATTTGGTCATATTTACTAAACAAGATCTTTGTCTTGTTATCATGTAAAAATAGGAATTCTTTTTCTCAGAAGCTGCCTTGGATTACTTTTCTGTTTTTTCTTATATGTCAAGACTGCTGTGACTGCCTGAAACTCTCCTAGCCATTTCAGTGTCAGATTAGGTTGTGTAATTCTCTGATACCAAAATGGCTTAGAAGGATTCAGTGAATACTTGGCTTGTGTTCTAGAAATTGAAAGGAGCCTGTGCCATCCGTAAGTCTTACCAGTCTTGAGTCATTCCGATTTCTTGATTCCTTGTTCTAACATGATTTTCATTTCCTTCTGTGTTTGTTCTTCCCCTGGGAAATTAATCTGAGTCCTGACATGTGTTCTCGATCTTCTTTGTTGAATCTGTGAGGCAAATAATTGATGTTGTTCTTCATAGTGGCTATGCCTCCTGCCAATAAACTATACTTCATGCTGCTTTGAGGCATTGTCTTTTCTTCTATTGGTTCTTGCTTTTGCACCTAAAAATAAACTCAGCCACTCTCCAAGAGAGTGGCATTTTGTTTGTTTCCACTTCTTGTGCTCTCTTCAGTTTGTATTTAGTGTTCTCTGCTGTGTCTGATTGACCCTCTCATTCCATGTGCAGCTTTCCTGTGCAAAGTGTGAAGGATTCTGGCCTTCTAGGTTCATTTTCTGAAGTGTCACTGATTTGTTCTGTTACTTTGGGCAAGTCACTTAATCTCACTGTGGTGCAGTTGATCCACTATAAAATAAGTCTAATAATCCTTGCCCGCTTTGCTGAGCCCTGAATCTTGTTTGCCTTCTTTACATGTGCAGTCCTAAGGGTATTATAAAGCTTCAATTATTAATGTTTGGAAAGTGCTTTGAGATCTTTGGATGGAAATCCCTGTATAATCATATTTAGCACTTAGCATTTCACAGCACAGTGCAGACGCTACGTAATCCTCGGAATACTCCTGTGAGACAGAATTACCTGTCAATACAATTATTATCCTCACTTTACTGGATAGTGAGGCAGAAGGATTAGGACCTAATCCTTCTTCTCTTCAAGTAAATGGAAGCTCTTCTCTGGACTTTAGCAGGAGAAGGAAGGAGTCTTCTGTGCCACATCAAGTTTGAGCTCAGTCTGGCATACCAACCTACACTCAACCTCCTAGAGCCTCTTTCCTTTCTGTAGTACATAGTTTGGTATTTCCTGCTCATGTTACGTAGACTTGCATGAATGACTTTTTAATCTTCCTCCTTAGAATTCTGGGGTTTACCTTTTATATAATTTTATTGTTTTTATTATTATGTGGGTTTATATCTTTCCAAGTGCCATTGAGTTTACTTCCTGATGTTGCATTTAACCCTGGGACATCTGTCACTTGTGATTTTTTTTCTGCATCACCTTTGCAATCCTCTTCCCTCGCTGATTTACGCAGTTTTTGTCTTGCGGCTATTGTATATACTACTCTATCATGCTTATAATAATTTCATGGGTGTGGCTGTGCTAACCTGCCCTTTATTTCCTCACTGTTATTTCATCCCATTCCAATATTAGACAAGTCAGACCTGCCTCACACTGTGTGGATGCTCAGGATCCACAGCCTTCCCCTGGAAATGCTAAACAAGGCAGGGCTAGAAAAAAAGACTGCAAGAACAAGTCTTTAAGATCTGAATAAAAATTATTTTAAGAAATCTCTTATGTGAAGGGGAGTTTGGTTGGGAGGCCATGGTAAGGTCATTCTTCACAGAAATAAGCTGAGCTCTAAAACTTGTTTGTCAAAAAAAAGACAAATCAGTCTTTGAGTTGCGTGATGCAAGCATGTAAGAGAAGAAATTCTTTCTTAATATTGGATAGTGATCACACTCTTGGAGCATCATCAAAATGAGCAGAATATGGCCTGAAAGAACGAGACAAAATACTTTATCGTCTTTGAAATTGGTCCTTCTCATTGTGTTGGCTCCCTTTGTTCAAGGGACCGTTCTGAAGTACACTGCTGTTCAATGTAAAGAAAGATGTTTCCATCCCTATTGATTTGTTTCTGAAGACACTCTCAGTTTTGAGTAGAGTCTTGGTAGACCTGGAACGGGTGTCTGCAGAAGAGGATTCAAGGCTGGGGCTTGGTCATAGCTGCTGTTGGTCCCTCTCCATTCTTCAGCTGAGAAGGTCTGGAAGTCCATCTTCCATAGCACCTCTGTACAGTGCTGGCAAAGTCTTTTGGACAGCAGCCAGGTTCTGGGCATTGCCGTAGGTTCTCAGGGGGGCAGTAATAACTCTGGCCAAAGCAGTGTTAAGCTAATTAAAAGCTATCAGCAGTAACACTGTATTTCTAGCAAGTTCTTTGCTTGGAATGGCTATAATTGAGCATTAAAGGTAAAATCAATTCTGTAAGGGTAAATACTTTTGTAGTACTGTGACCATGACCTGTAAAATGACAACCTGACGTTAATTTTTAGGGATCATATATTCACATATGCTGTCATCATAGAGTGAGTAACACGATTGGAAGCAGGCCTGTGCATTTTTGAGAATGCACTTACAGTTTAACATGCTGTTACAAATGTAAGGAGCCTCCCTCTCTCTCCCTCTAATTTTTTTTCACCAGCTTGACAGTTTTTCAAACATATTCACTGTCAGCCCTAACAACCTGTCAACAACTGCCATTATGTGAAAATTGCAAAGACTTGCTTGAGCACTGTGAAAACTGACAGACATGCCACAAGGATAAGTTCCTCAGAAAGAGAGGGCTAAAACTTTTGAAAGGTGCTCCAGCCCTTCCAAGGCAAAATGAACAGTCAGATATCAGGGGGAAAAAAATATATACTTGTCACATCTGATATCTGTTTCTTTCCCCCACAAATTGAGGTGTATGTGAAAGAATAAAACATTGGTAAGTCACACAGTTTGTCCTAATCTGAGTTGGTGCCATTTTCCTCACTGTCAAGCATATATGCAAGAAAGGCCAAATTTATCCACTGTATAAATCCATTGTCTGTTTGGCTGGTACAAATCCCAGGGAACAGGGATGGAATTCACCTTTATAGAAAATCTTCCATAAATGAAATATTCTCTTTTTTTCCCTATATGTCACTTAGAGTAATGGAATTTAGTTATTCTACTGAACATTATAAATAAATATGCTCAGAAGTGATGCTGAAATGCTTTGAGCATCTTATAGGGCTCATTGTTTCATTTTACGTGTGTTAAACAGCTACAGTTCTGCTGACACTCGTGAGTTTACCAGCTTTTGAAATTGGATCTGTGTTAAGCATCTGTGTTACCTGTTGATCAGATTTGTGGAGGAAGGACAGTGTTAGAGTGTGTCACTTCTGTACACTTGTGCATTGTGTGTGAATAATACAACCACTGAAATCATAACAATTCTATGATTGGAAAAGACCTCTAAGATCATTGAGTCCAACTGTCAACCCAAGGATGCCACGGCCATTAAACCGTGCCCTGAGGTGCCATGTCCCCATGTGTTGTCACCTTCAGGGATGGTGACTCCACCACTTCCCTGAGCAATCTATTCAAAAGCCTGACTACTCTTTCAGCAGAGAAATTTTTCATAATATCCAACCTAAATCTCCTCTGGCACAATTTCAGGCCACGTCAATCTCCGGGATTCTGCTCTTCAAACAACTTGGGGAAAGGTGGCATCTGAACTCTTTAATAAAGCTCTTTAATAATAGCACTGGGAGATGTTCAGGATGGTCAAACAGCCTGAGAAATTCTCAAACTATGAATTTCCTGACAGTTACTGTATCATTGTAGGCATTGTTCCTAAGTCATGAGCAGTCAAGAGCCACTGAAGATGCTGATTCTCAGTGTGTGGATTGCTCCTCTGGTGACTGTAACGGATGGGCTCTCAAGCTGTATCACTGTTACATCTATTTCTCATTTGAAGCCCCATATGACTTTAGTAGAAGGGCTGTGAACTGAACTTAATTAGAAAATTCATGTACAGTTAGCTTTGAAATGTTCCCCATGGTGCTGAGCTGCTGAAAGAGTTTTAAATCCTAAGCTGCCTCCCTTTTTTTGTCATTTACCATCTGTCCCATGGGGACGTATTTGTACCTTGATTTATGCATTGATTCTGATGGGATTTCTGAACGCAAACCCATGTGAATATACCTGTTCCTTTTAAAGAGAAATGAAACCCCACAACCCTCCAGTGACACTGAAGTTTCTTTTGCTGAATGTATATGAAATGGGGCACATACGACTAAAGGAAATCACAGGCATGACTTGTCTAGATTGCCTAGGAAATCACAGCTAATCTTAGGGAAAAGTGGAGCTGTAAAATAACTAAAGAAATGTTTATATTCTAGATTCTAAGGTTTGACTTTCATACATTTGAATGACCATAGACTGGAACACCTATCCTGTGAGGACAGGCTGAGGGAGCTAGAGTAGTTCAGCATGGAGAAGACTCTGGGGACACCCAATAGCAGCCTTCCAGTACCTGAAGGGGACTACAAGAAGGCTGCAAAGGGGCTGTTTACAAAGGCCTGCAATGATAGGATGAGAGACAATGGTTTGAAATCCCAGGAGATCTGTGTTAGATAGCATTGTCCTGCTCTTAGATAGATAGTGTTGTCCTGCTCTGGCAGGGGAGTTGGACTCGATCTCCTGAGATCCCTTCCAACCCCTAATATCCTGTGAGATTTAGGCTGGATGTTAGGAGAAAGCTCTTTACCATGAGGTTGGTGGAACACTGGAACAGATTGCCCAGAGAGGTATTTGAGTCCCCATCCTTGGAGGTATTTGAAGTCAAGCTTGACAAGGCCCTGGGCAACCTGAATTAGGAGGATGTTCCTGCTCACTGCAAGGGCATTGGACTAGATGACCTTTGGAGGTCCCTTCTGACCCAAACCATTCTATGATTCTATGAGGTCTACCTGGGACTTTTACTCTCACTGAGTCCCAGAAGATGCTCAGCACCTTGCCAATTTACCCAGCAGAAACTATTAGTGATAGTGAGATGTTCTTGTGATGCAATGATTATTTTCAACTCTTTCATAGCCACCATCTGTGGCCAAGGGCAATTAATTAATGCTTCAATCTATATTTCCCATATGCAGGATAGGATCCTGATACTTGGTATTGGGAGTTGCAAGAATAAAGTTGGAGCTGAGGGTGCTGAGATCTTCCAGCAAGGAAGCAACAGTAATGCTTAGGTGTTTGGACAGGCATCCAAACAACCCAAATGTCCTATCAAAAAAATCCCCAACACCTCCAACCCAGAAGCATGAACAAGAAACAGCTACGTTCTCATTCCCTGATAGAATATGGCTAAGGTCTCTTTGGGTGTGTGGGCTTCTGTGTTTGTCTGTGCTCATTACCAGCATTTTTGTTGTTGAAAATGCTGTAATGCCAACTTAAAAAAACCCTTCAAGAATGTGCTCATTAATAATCATCCTGCAGCAGCTCATTTTGCCTATCATCAACTTGAGTAAGAAGAGGAGCTTCTCTTGTGTGTATGTGTGTGTGTGTATTTAACAGCTTTTCATTGGAAGATACTTAATTGTCCATTAACATTAAGCTCAGAGTTGTGTCATACAGTGCATTGTGGTCACTTAGAACAACATTTCCTGTAGAAGACACCATAAGGGGCCTAAAATAACACAACTCTGGACGATAAAGAAGCTTTATATTTCTGTTTTAATGTCTTCTATTATTTCTTCCCACACACACTTTTTCATTGCAGTGTAAGTGTAATGCTCATAGCATATTCTTTTTCGGTAGGTATTCTTTGGGGTGAAAGGTTGAAAAGAGTATTTCAAACACTTAGCAGCACCACATATGATGTTTAAGACAGTGCTTCTTTTCTCTTGTAACCCTCGTGTTCATTTTCTATAGAGACACAATTCTACTAGTTCTTTCCTGAGCTATGTAAGCAAAGGGTATCCTTTGATTTAATTCTTATCTGGTGATCTGATCCTGAGTCACAGATGAGCTTAAATGAAAACTGCAGTGATACTGAACTAATTGACTCTAAGTTGTGGCAACCTGTTGCAAGATTGCGGTGAGACCTGAAAAAGCACTCGAGTTGCTCCTCAAATCCTCTGGCTGCAAGGGGGTTACCTTTGGTCTTTCCCCTCAATTTTGTTGTTGTTCTTAAGATGGAGATCATTCAGGTAATACAGGGAACTGAAATAGGATCTGGTTTTTATTAAACAAGAGACTGCCTGTGTATTTTGAGCGTCTTTCAGTACGTGTGGGAATATGTAAGGTTATAAATCACAGAGAGAAAACACTGTAGCACTTCAATAAAACATCCTGCTCTAGAGTGTCTGGGACAGAGAACATGAGCATTTCACTACTTTCATGGAATATAGTAAGTCACTCAGAAGACAAAGTGCTTGTAATTTCTTGTTCTAATGTGTAACACTCTTGGGCAGGATGCCCATCCAGGGCTGCTACCTAGAGGCAAAGGACCTGGCGCTTCAAAGTAATGTCCCTTCTCTGGAAAGCACTCAGGGTGAAATTCAAATCTTGCCCTATATTAGGAATGTTCTTGGTCTTGCTATTCAGCATTCTGGAAAGTGATTTTAAATATGCAAAAAAAGCTTCCTTAGCCAAATTCAAAGTATTTTCCTCCTAACCTATGCTTCTTTCTAAGGAATTTCTATGGTCCTACATTCGTATTGACTTGTTCAATCCACAAAATATTCTCACCACTCTCTTTAAAATTACCTGCAGGGTACAAGACCTGGCTAGGACCAGAAAAGGACTAATAAACATTTCCCAGAAGGACTTTTCATTTGCAAAGGACAGGTTTCAGTTGTCCATCTTGGCACATCTATGAAGAAATATTGATTCCAAGGGTTCCAAAGACATCAGATGGTTTCAGGAAGGAAGGCTCATGTTTTTTTCATCCACCACCATTCCAGTTCATCTTTTTTAAACCCTGCTGTGACTCTGGAGTTCAGGCACCAAGCGTTACTTGTCTGCCTCAGCCAGTCACTTTTGACATCAAGTGTACTTGATCTGGGGCTGGTAGTTGACTTCAAACATTGTTCGTGTGAATGGGTCTGGCAGCTGGGAGACTGCAAAAAAAGTGCATGAACAGTGATTCTTGTTTTCTGTCTTCAAAACAGATCTATTGTACTGTTTCTGCTGGCTGTTTTGAAGAATCTTGACTTTGAAGCTGGAGAGAAATCATTATCTAAGTTGCATTCATTTAAAGTTGTGGTCTTGTAAGTGATCACTTGTATTAGCCTTATGAACCTACTCCATGGAAGGGCGAGGAGAATGTTGCTTTATTATAAGGCCATTTAAATAAGAGGGGGGAAAAAAGTCCACACACTCTGAATGCACAGAGTATTTTGCTTGTTGTCCCAGCTCCTAGCATTTGATTACAGATCATAGCTATTTCTTTTCTCTCTTCACCTCTTTTAGCTTGTGACGTCATTCTCTCATTCCCTTAGTATTGTCACTATTGAAAATACTTTAATTTTCTTCTTCTTATTGTCAGTTAATTGGTTTGGCTTAGTTGTTTTTTTCTTGGTCCTGTTTTGAAGGACCTGTTTGAAGTTTTTCAGACTTAGAAATTGAACTGTCTTGATGTTTGTTTATTTATTTTTTTTTTAAGAAAGAAATGACAAGTCATGTTTGATTGATTTTTAAATTTGTGTGGCAGATCTCCCTCTAACACTTGGATCTCACCTAAAGCTTTTTCCTAAAGGTGTAAAATGCTTGTGATAAAAGGAAATCCCATTGTCTCAATTAAATGCAGGGAAAACTGCAATGCTGAGTGTTTGGTTTGGAGAGAGAAACTGGATCAGAGGAAGCACAGGCACAGAATGGACAAGTGTAGTATTATTCAGCCACGTTTGAGAACTGTTAACAGGGGCCAGTTTGCATGCTAAAATTGCAGTAGGACCTAGACCATAGACTGGAGACTACAGCTTGAAAACTTTTCCCTTCTGGGATTTGATTACAGCAATTCAGTAACAGAGGTCAAAGTGGCACTAGATTTGGGTAGACACTCAGGGCAGAGGGTAAGATCAGAGCAGGAATGGAAAGGGATAAGGTGGAAAGAATGTGGTCATGTTAATTCAGTGCAGCTTCATATAGGCAGCACAAAGAGATATATGGGAGTGTTTCTGGAAGGGAAAAGTGGGTATGATAAATGGGGAAAGTCAATGACAATTTGTAAAATTACACCTTTGTGTGATAGTCTATCAGTAATTTCCTCTTGCTATATTTGGATGGTTTTCCAGTAGCATCAAAAGAGATCGAATGGTGACCAACCCACCTTTCTGAACTGCCAATTTAGGAAAGTAACAAAAGACGCAGGCTGCTGTGTCTGAATCATCCCCCATAAAGGTCAGAAATGACTGCCCATTCTCTCTCTGTTCTAGCTAAAGGTCCTTGAGCTTTTTAGGAAGGGTTAGCAGACATCTTTCTTGGTGTGTTAGGAGCCCCGATAAAATTGTGAAAATGCAAGAAAACAGAAGAAACAATCTGGTAAATGTCCCAGGTGACTGGAGGCAGCTGAGTGTTGGTAACAATGCTGCCTCCGCAGCAGCCAGCAGCACCTGGAGCCCTGTAGTTTTGGGTGCCGTCTGGAGCAAGATGCAGGAGAAGACTAACAGAAACTGGTGCGAGTTTATTAAGACCACACAGCAGGTCAGAACACAGCCCCCAGTGTCAGCACCTCTTCCCTTGGCCGTGCCTTCCCTCCAAGGTGATGCCTCTCAGCCTGGTGTGTGTATTGAGGCAAAAGCTCCTGATGCTCTGCAGCTCTCATTCACGTCTAAGGGGTATGGTTCAGCTTGTCTCTGCTGAGGACTGTGTGTGGAGCACTGTGAATGCATCTGTCTTAGTGCTGCACTGTGCCATCAATCTGTTAAATGTTAGCAGTTTTGGGGTGAAATCAATGGAGATACTGATTCTGGTGCAATAATGAATGTATCCCTGCTCACTTTTGTTGACTGCCTATTGTGCCTCATCTGGGAAGAAGAGTCACCATGGGACTCTGGTTTTGATTTATTTCTTTTTATGGGTTATTATACTGTGTGGAAGTTGATCTCTCTTTAAAACAAACAAGCAACCCAAAAATGTATCCTAAAGCAAAAGACTCTCCCCTGAAAAAAAAAAAAAAAGTATTCTGTATCTGGTAAATACAGGCCATTGGCATTAAAAGCAAGAATCCCTGGAGACACTTTAGACAGTGAAGAGTTTCTGAAGGAAGAGATTTTGGTGCAAACTTTGCAGATTATTGATAGAACATCTCAGACAATTTAAGGCAAATGTGGTGTTCAACCCACTTCTGTGTGTGGAGCAGTTGCCTTTGTTTCAGTATCTTCCAGTGATGAGTTTCCAAAGAGAGTCTGGAGTTCATAAAATCATAGAATCAACCAGGTTGGAAGAGATCACCAAGATCATCCAGTCTAACCTAGCACCCAGCCCTAGCCAGTCAACTAGACCATGGCACTAAGTTTCTCATCCAGGCTTTTCTTGAACATCTCCAGGGATGGTGACTCCACCACCTCCCTGGGCAGCCCATTCCAATGCCAATCACTCTCTCTGTGAACAACTTCCTCCTAACATCCAGCCTATTCCTCCCCTGGCACAACTTGAGACTGTGTCCCCTTGTTCTGTTGCTGGTTGCCTGGGAGAAGAGACCAACCCCCACCTGGCTACAGCCTCCCTTCAGGTAGTTGTAGGCAGCAATGAGGTCACCCCTGAGCTTCCTCCTCTTCAGGCTAAACACCCTCAACTCCCTCAGCCTCTCTTCATAGAGCTGTGCTCCAGGCCTCTCACCAGCTTTGTTGCCCTTCTCTAGACATATTCCAATATCTCAACATCTCTCTTGAATTGAGGAGCCCAGAACTGGACATAGTACTCAAGGTGTGGCCTGACCAGTGCTGAGTACAGGGGCAGAATAAACTCACTTGTCTTACTGGCTACAGTGTTCCTGATACAGGCCAGGATGCCATTGGCTCTCTTGACCACCTGGGCACACTGCTGGCTCATGTTCAGCCTACTATCTACCATCACCCCCGGGTCCCTTTCTTCCTGGCTGCTCTCCAGCCAGTTCTTGCCTCGCTACAGAGTGAACCTGTCTAAGCTGCCAGTTTTGCCAGGAGCTTGTTGTGGCAGACAGTGTCAAAGGCTTTGCTGAAGTCCAGGTAAACTACATCCACAGCCTTCCCCACATTCACCAGGCAGGTAACCTGGTCATAAAAGGAGATCAGGTTGATCATGCAGGATCTGCTCTTCCTAAGCCCATGCTGGCTGGCCCTGATCCCTTGGCTATCTTGTAGGTGCTTTATGATGGGACTCAATATGACCTGTTCCATGACCTTGCCTGGCACTGAGGTCAGGCTGACAAGTTCCTCCTTCCAGCCCTTCTTGTGGATGGGCGTCACACTGTCCAGCTTCCAGTCTTTGAGGACCTCTCCAGTGAGGCAGGACTGTTGATAAATGGTGTTTATGCTGTTGTACTAACAATTCTTCACTCCCTATATAAAGTCCATTTAAATTATGCACGAGGTGTGCATTTTTGCCCAGTTTGAAGTGGCCACACTAATGGAAGCACTGAGGTTGCATGAATGGTATCTTTGAAGTAATGTGGTCCTTAGCTAGCAGGCAGTACACTGTCAGCATGAGAAGGCAGGAAACCCAAATACAGAGCCACATCACCAAAAAGGGTGGTGGGCTGTGCGTGGAGGGGAAACTGTAGTGTGCTGGAAAACAAATTACTGCAGGTTGTTCTTAGACAAGTGAATGGTATGAGCTCACAACTTCTGGTGTCCCTATCAGGTCAGAGCAAGTCTGGAGAAAGGCCAGAAAGATGATCCAAAGGCTGCAATACCTCTGCTATGAGAATAGGCTGAGAGAACTGCGGGGTGTTCAGCCTAGAGAGGAGAAGATTCTGGGAGGACCTTAAAGCTGCCTTCCAATATCTGAAGACATCCTACAAGGAGGCTGGAGAAGGACTTTTCACACAGATGTCTAGCAATAGGATGAGGGGGAATGATTTCAAGATGAGGGAGAGTTGGGTTAGATTAGGTCTTGGGAAGAAGTTCTTCAGTATGAAGGTGGTGATACTCTGGAATAGATTGCCCAGGGAGGCTGTAGATGCTTCCTCCCTAGGGATATTCAAGGCCCGTCTGGATGAGACCTTGAGCAGCCAAGTCTAGCTGAGAGGTGTCCTTTTTGATGGTGCGAAGGTTGGAGTAGCTGTGAGGTTCCTTCCAACCTGAGCCATTCTGTGATCCTAATCTGTCTGATTAATGGATGCAGAACTATGAATGTAACTCAGGCAGAAGTAGTAAGCTTTGTCTGGCCCAAACGGTGGTACAGTGCCCAGGAAGGAAATCTCATAATCTCCAACCCTGAGACTGAGCAGAAGACAGGGACTGACTGAACCCAGGAGACCTCAATACTCAAAGGTGCTTATTTATGTGCCATATGAAATAGGACTTTTCCAGGCTTTGAGGGACTCTGCTGGCTCAGCCCATATGGCGAGTGGCAGCCTTCCGTTTATGAACAACAACAGGAAAGTATTCCAATGCTCAGAAGCATATTGGGCAGCAAGGTCGTAGGAGGAAGCCCAATATGCTATTAAACAGCTGTCTGGACTCCTGTTTACAGGAGAATGATGAGATTAAGAAAAGGTTTGTCTTTTCCTCCAGACATGTGCCATTTCAGGGTTTCCATAGACAGCTTGAGATCTGCTGTCTGGTTTGACAGACTCTCCTGTTTCGCTCTGTGCGGTTGTGGATGCTTTGGGGCTGTGTTTATTTTAGCTTTTTTAACTTGCACTCATGACCTGTGAGGTGCCTGCATGAGACCAGCTGCATTGCTTGTGCAGGGCCACTCAGCAAACTGAAAATGCACATCTAGGAGCTTTTTAATACTTGTGGAAGAGCTCATGTCCTCCTTCCCTTCTGTTACTGCAAGGACTTTGCATGGAAGGAAGATAATCAGTAGAGCCATGTGGTGGCCAAAACTGTTTTCTGACCCCTCTGTGCCTTCCTTTTTTGAGCAGCTCTGAGTGAATAGGACAGCACAGAGAGGGATTAGTTGTAGGTGTGTCTGTTGTGTCCTGGAGGCTACTCTTAGACGTACTTTGGGTAAGTTTATGGATTGAGAACAGGGACTTTCCCTCTGCTGTAGTGCAGGCAGGCATTGATTCCACATAGGTCTGGGGATCACAAACATTTGCTCCACCTGAAGTGACTGGGAGTGTCATCCTTTGCGCTGATAGAGGCAGGATTGTTGTTCTGGTTGTTCCATGTATGCTTATGGTTGGTTATGTAAAATACTATTGCTAGTCCTACACAGTAAAAGCTGTAATTTGATCACCAATAATGCTATAAGCTTGGATTTAAAAAACAAATCATATAAAAAAAATAGACATTGTTTGGAGAACCATTGTGTATGTTTCTATTTACCAGATTTCATCTTAAACCTCTCACATTCAAAGCATATCTCACTGGTAAAGAAAAGCTGAAATTCTTGACTGTTGCAGGACTCCAGGAGCTAAAACTTTAAGAATCGTCAACTAGATGGCCCTTGTGGTGCCTTCCAACCCTGACTGATTCTATGACTGTAGCCCTGGCTGTCCTTCAGTGGAATGTCTTACCCTGATTCCTAAAATTAGTTTTGGAGAAAAAAAAAAGTAAATATAGCATATACAACACTTTAATGTTAAATTAAGCCAGCTTTTATAAATATCTAAGCTTTAGGTATCAGCTTTTAATGTCATTGTGTAGCTAATCAAGACTTCCGAAGACAACTTTGAAAGCAGCACTCATTTTCGGGCAGAGTGAAAAAAAAACAACTATTTTCTACCTTCCCAATGTCTTTGGACTGTAAAAAGCAGGACTCTAAAGGGAGATTGCAAAGGTCATGGAAACAGTTAAAGCACAGTTTAAGACAGCAGTCATGCTCTCCTTATTCTGTTTTTCTAACCTTGTATTTGCACTTATTTTTTCAGCTGCTTTGCTTTGGAATCCCTGAGATAAATAATAAGAGGTGTAGTAATATCCCTGCTGTTAAAACAGTATCAGCAAATAACCTATGTGAGCCCAATTCCTTCCACGTAGAAAATCCAAGGTTCAGAGGATAGCAAGTTTGTACAGCTCTGTCACTCATCACAGCAGTTCCTACCTGTGTGCACCTAGAAAGATGGAATCTACATCTGAGATGAGATCCTATTTGGGCCTGACAACACAACATTTTTTCCCTCCTTTGGGAATCTCTGCAGTTTAAGTAAAGAAAGCAGAAGCAAAGTGCTCTGATGACCAGCAGTTGAAGTGTGGTAGAAATAATAAATGAATTAATACAAAGATGCTGTGCTTCTCCAAGCAATGGCAGAAGTCTGCTTTGGAGGCTGCACTGGGATTTGTAACCATCAGTGGGCAGCCCTGAGTTTAAATGGATTTTTTTGAAGCACTCTCTTTATTGACAGGCTGTCATAGTGTGAAAGGGGAAAATAGAGAGCCATTGTTAACAGCAGCAAACTTAAATACACTGCTGCCATGCTCTGGGTCAATACTACCTATCTGGTCCTTGCAGATTCTTGGAAAGAAGGGAAATAAAATTCCATGTGATTTGGTTAAAGCTTGGGAACAGTTAGATCGTCGTGGACTTGTGGAGCTCATTGCAGCCATTTATGAGGAAGAGATTGTTTTGCAGCTCTGTGAGGAGGTAGGGGATGCTCTGTCAACAACCGAGAGAGCAAGGTCCTCGCTACAAGAAACTTAAGTTTCAGTCAATACTTTATCTGACAAACAGGATGTGCAGATGCAGTTAACCTTGTATGGATGGGTAGCTGGGAAGAAGAGGGTGGAAGTAATGGATAGAGAATTGACTAGGAAGGAAGGTAGGTGTTGAATTTCTTCAGCAAAAGCACACAGTGATCATGAAGAAACTTCTGGTTTTGTTGGCTTCCTGCATGCCTCAGAACAAGTTAGTTTTTAGAAGGAGTTTGATTAAGGCTTCAAGAATCTCCAGGCAAGTTCAGGAATGGTTTTGCATACAGAATAGCACCTGATCAATACAGGAAATGTGAGAAGATAGAGTTGGCAATATTTGGCACATTATATGTAGGAGCCATGCAAGAAGTAGGAATCAACAAAGGTTTGCAAGTATTGCAGCAAACGGATGTCTCTTTACTAGCAGCATTTACTAATATGCCTGGAGAACATGAAGAACAATTCTGCAGTCAATGTTCTGTAGTTCCAGTAATCAAGGAATGCCAAAGTTGGTAATGGAAAGTTCTATTAGTTCATTGCCCCCTATAAAGGGATATTTCCGTTGTTATGTATGATAGCAATTAGCTTTGCTTGCAAGGGGAGGAAGTATGGAACAGAAGAGATTTAAAATAGTGATGGAGGGCCCAGCGCTGGGAGGATGAGACCGCAACAGGGGATTGCAGGGACTGAGAGCAATGGTTTAGCACTTTCCAACTCCAAAACATTGCATAGATATTAACCAATTAATCTGCACAAATGAGCCATGAAAATGATCAGTGGCTTTGAAGTCCAAACAGAGGGAAATCATGTTTCAGATGTAGCACTTAATGTTCATAGTCTTATGGCTTAGACAGGAGAGAGTTTGAGATTTTAAAGGGCTGCCGTGACTCTGAGTATCCAGGACCATCATTATGTTGCCCAGGGGTGTATGGCTGGAAGATCCTTTCACAGATGTAAAAGCAGGAAGGACTGCCTACTCTGACATGTCCCATAAGCTGCTAAAACTCTTCCTTGTTTGAACTGAAGCACACCCTTTCAAAAAGAAGGGTTTGGGTGTATTATCCTAAACCATAAATAATTTACCATGATTAGATTTTCTCCTGCTTTTTTATTTTAAATAGATAGCAAATGAGAGACCTTTAAAGATTGAAACAATCGCTTCTACCTACATGGTTATAGAGTTGGGTTTTGTTGCACCTCTACTGATTGACTGGAAAAGCCAGAAATATAAATACCCTGCCCTTGAACGTTTTCCAAATGTCTTTTGTACAACCCAGAAATATTTTGGATTCTCCCAGTATTTTTTAATCAGTGTTTCAGTTGTTATGCTATGGCTTATGCAGCAAATAACAGGTGTGTGTGTTTTCAATTCTGGGATTTACTCTTGGAGAAAAATAATTAATGCTGGCAGGAGTTTGATTGCATTAATTCACAAAAAGAAACACCCAAATGATAAATCCATAGTGGGAGAACTGCCCATATGTTACAGATTGGCTTAACATGGATGAGGCATTAAATAAACTAAGTCTGAAAAATAAAAACCTTATCAGCTTTATTAGCGTTGAACTCTGTGGCTTCCACTGGGGCTGACACACTTAATTAAAGATGCTCTGGTCTAATTAGGTTGCACATCAAAAATACAAATACAAGTTGGGGTTTTAAAAGACCTGTCTTGAGTTCCAATTCCCAACGTTGTGAATATTTTATTCAGTTAGTCTCCACCTAGACCAAGTGTTTAGTGAACAAAAAAATGCAGAAGTAGTGGTATTTAGATGTCATTTGCCGAAGGAGGCTGGCTGGGATCCTGAATGTCTACGTAGCTGAGGAGCACAGGTGTGGGCTAGGGAGAAAGATGACTTTATTTTGAATTGTAAATCATTATCTGATTCTGTTTGACTGGCTTAATTCTATTGGTGACTAGCTCATGAAGAAATCCATTGCCTTCATTTGTTTTACTACCTGTGGGATTGATTCCCTGGAGGGTGCAGTCCAACCTCTACTGAGGTCAGTGGGAAGACTGCCATTGATTTAATAGAAGATGGTTCAGAATCAATAGAAGATGGTTCAGAATCAATGGGAATGCTGCATGGCAAAATGGACAGGTGCTCCTTCTTTCTGCCATCTTCAAACCCAGAATTCTTCTGTCTACTATGCAGGACAGATCTGTGGTATGTTCCCATGGCCTTCTCTCTGTGGGCAGGGTTCAGCATGGAAAGCTTTGATTTAGCCCCTCTAGCTCCTGCATATGGTGTTTTTTTTTGTTGGAGCTTTATGGATTTGTCTGTTTTTTACTTCCACTTTGGGTTTTTTTTTGTGCTAGTGTTTGGAAGCTTTTTAAATTATCATTATTTATTTAATTTGTAGTTTTCCTTAATAGAAATTGCAGCCACTTCTGACATGAGTGGTTTCATATGCTCTTTTGTTCAGGACAGCAGACTTTAATCTAGGCCCTCTAGTTCCTATACATGTTTCTTTTTTTTCAGATGGATGTTGGAGCTTTATGGACTTATCAGCTTTTTACTGCCACTTTTTTTTTCTAGTTTTTGGAAGCTTTTTTTATTATTATTTTTTATTTAATTTGTAGTTTTCCTTAATAGAAATTGCAGCCACTTCTGACATGAGTGTTTTCATATGCTCTTATGTTCAGGACAGCAGGTCTGAACTTGACTTCCCATCTATCAGCGATAATTTTCACTGCTGATGATGGTATTTGGGCAATTCCAAATCACAGTGAACAAAATGCCTCTATTTCTAATGCCTTTCTAACCAGATAATTATAGCTCAGCTAAACACACATTGGCTGGCAACAGGTATAAAAGAAAAGCATTTCTAAGCCTTTTCATTAGTGAAAACCGCACACCCATACATAGCATTTACAATCCATCATTGACTTTTGGAGCTGTTTTGGTAGCTCTAAATGTGAAGCGACACCTAGACTGCCCTCAGTGACAGAAGAGTTGAGATGAGCAGCAAGAGGCCTGTGGCTCTCGCTGATTTTCAGTCAGATTGTGCAGTCTGAACCTGTATGCTGGGAAATGGCCACCTGGACAGAAATGGTTGGCCACAGTTTTAAGTCTGGCCTCATTTACAACTGTGAATGCAGACATATTTCCCAGATATTATCCCTGTCACATCCTATTGTGGAGTTATTCTGTTGTTTTTTTTCACATTCAGTGTTAACTCTATTTTTTTTCTTGATGACTGGCAAGTGCAGGACTTTTTTCCTTTTGCAGTTTGCTGTAGCAGGGTTAGTTACTGGATTAGGATTTTGGAATCATTTAAAACTATTTCTTGGAGGAGATAGACAATTCTGATTTATTAAGAGTGACTTAGTGTTAAATGGAGTGCAACTCCAAGCTGCCTTGAGCTGTTTTGGCTTTGTTTCCTGCTTTGCTCATTGTGTGTGTGTATTGGTGTGCATACAGCCTTAAAATTCAAATCTCACCCCAGAGCTGAAGAAAGCAGCCCTGTCTGCTTGCTCAGCCAGTGATCTCTCTACACGTACCTAAGTACTGTAAGTAGATGTGATGTCTCAGTGGCCTTTTAATAAATTCTGGTGAACAAGTCTACAGCAGTGATACAGAGCCACGAGCCAGCTTCATGTTCTGGGCCCCGTAAGCAAGAGTAATTTTAGGATCCACATTCTCTGTTATCTCCTGGGCTAGAGATATTAAGACAGTTGCAATAGGCCCTTGAAGGCAGCAGTGAGCAGAGAAGAGATGTGCTGATACCAGGACCGCTCCCGTTGAGGCAGTGGTTACTATATCTGGGTCTGGCCCAGATAGAGCAACCCTGACACAGGGCAAGGACTACCTGTGTGGTTAGGTGGTGGAACCTGCCAACCTATTTGCTATTGCTGCTTCTAAGACTGTTTTTTGTGCATAGACTGGGCTGCTGATTTTATCTTTCTTGCATTGGATAGCGATGAATGTAATCTGCAGTGTGATTTGTTGCTTTTCTCAGTGCACTGCTATCTTCAAGCTCGTGAGAAAGAAAAGGTTTGATGCATAAATTGTGAGCCATGACAGAAAACGTGGCCTTGTATGTTTTACTGTTCGTATCAACCATCTCGGAATGGAGTGGCAGCTTTATCAGTGGATATCCAGCAATTTTTTTTCAGATGGAGTTAGACATTTAGGAATAGATGCACCACTTTCTACTTTCTGAACATACATTTTGTTATGACACCTTACAGAGCTCATTTTAAACCCTGCTTCAGGGCAAAAATATTTATGGCACACTTTAAATAAAACATATTACGTGTTTTGTACAAACATATGTATCATTGTCCCCCTAGCTGGAGCTGATATAATTCCTGACACCAAGTGCTATGCCTCATGCAAAATTCATGGCATGTCATTGCATAAGAATGAATGTATTCCTTTAAAATACAGGCTTTCTAGCCATGATAACCACTTGGTTTTCAGTTTCAGGAACCAAAATTCTTCCTTAATGTGTTGGAGTGAAACACCATGTCAGTGACAGCAGCCTCAGAGTCTAGGTGGTAGGCTGATGGTGGCTGTCTCCTGCAGATGCTCTTTATTTCTAAGTCAGTCATATTTGTGGGTCTATATTCAACATAACTCACCCCTTAGAGCAAGCAGTGAATTCTTGTCTGACTCATGGATATATATATAAGAACTGTTTTATTTAACAATAGCTTTCAATACTGGAACTTTTCAGTTTCTAATTCTTTCTTATAGAGAGGAGAAATAGTTCTGTCAACAACATGCATGTGGTGGGAAATTATTATCAGGTCATAATGTACTTGCAGCATGGGTGTTACAGGCATGGATAAAATCTGCTGTGTGCATCTGCACAAGCATCGTGTAGAAGTGGGCCCCAAGTTCACGGATGAATGATAGCAAGGTAAAACCTGCTGATTTGAGGGAGGGGGAAAAATGCTAAAAAGAAAAAAACTAACAAAAAAAGCCCAAAACTTCAAGGGGTGGATGGATGGAAAATAGCTGAGTAATTCCAGTTCTTGTCCTCTGGCTAATACTGTAAAATACCTGCAGTGACCTGGGCTCCTTCACTGGCTTCCTAGGAGTGGGAGGCAGCAGCCTCAGCTGGAAAGTGGTGGTCTCTGATCCTGTCTCCTGCTTGTGGAGCCAAGGAGCAGTGTTTAGGAGGTCCTTCTCTGGGCTCTCTCAGCTCCTTAGCAGCTTCATCTCTCTGTGGAGGGGGAGGTGCTGGAGATTCTCCCCTAGAGGTGTTTTAGAGGCCACAAAAGAAGAAGATTACTTTTTGAACAGCTGAGAGGGCAATTAAAGCATAGCTTCAAAAAGGAAATTTTAGTTAAAAATTGAAGATTGGAAAGTCAGGAATAAAAAAGTTTCAAGTAAAGGCAGTGTTCACAAACAGCCCTGGACTGGCTGTGCTGGCCGCAGGGTGTGCATGGCGCTGCGTGGCAGCTCCTGCAGAGACCTGGCACACAGCTTTCTGCTGGGGGAAAGCAGCTTCCCCCGTGGACGTGGTGAGGTTTGGCTGGCAACGTAACCCCTGCATGATGATTTCTGAGGCTGGTTTGTAGCACGTTGAAGGCCCAGTGCTGTGACAGCTACCGCCCCTTAAAACCACGCTGGGATGTGGATGAAGCAAGGCAAAGCCTATTATTGAGTCCTATTAGTTATAAAGCCTGGGGAGTGTTGTCTCTTGTATTAGCACTAACAACATCATCTGGTGCAGACGATCAGTGCTCTGCCACACCTGGCTCCGTCTCCCTGCCATTAAACCGATTAATACAACAAATGGTATTTCTGTAATAAATATGTGTCACTCCCATGGTTTTAACTGGTCTTTTGATTTGTTTCCCAGTTTATGTTGTTTAGACAGACTGATTTAGACAGTTAAAAATCCACTTAGCCATGATACATCGTGGCTGCCTGACAGACAATAACATTGATATATACGACTAGATGAATCGCTAATTAGATTTTGGCAGCGCTGTCGTGGGGAAAGTTTCCCCAAGTACTCCAGTGAAATGATATTTTATGCAACCTCTTGGAATAAAGGCCATTTTAAATTAAGTAGGTCCCCTCCAAAGGATGTTAAATTTCATGTCATTTCTTTTTTTTTCTGCTGGCCTTTGCCCTTGCAGTATCTGCCCTCTCAAATATACTCTTTGCTAATGTGACTTCAAGTGTGTATTTTAAAAGCACATAAAGCAGGTAAAAACAGCTTAAAAATGATAACTGAGCCTCGCCCTGAATGCTCTGTGTAAAATTAGTTGTAAGCGTGGAAGCAACAGTCATTTGATAGATCATTATTATTTATATGGTCGAGGGAAAATGTAATTTAGAACCAGAGAATGATTATATGCTTGCATAATAATATCAATATTCTGTAAATCTCAGCCTTTATGAACACTTCAAACTAACTATAGAACAGAAGAGACCATTAAGCAAATGGAAAAAAAAAACCCTATTTCCAATAACATCTCCTTAAAATACTTCAGGTTAGTTTCAGAGCTGGGGAGGGGCTGCTCAGAGCTCTCCTAGTGCAATATAAATGTGAAATGAGAAGTCTGTGGAGTTGTTCTGCAGTTCAGAGATGTGCAAACATGCAGTGAGAATGGTATTAAAATCTACATCACTTGACTAAACACCTGGTGTGTGTCAAAGGGTTAGGTCTGGGCAGGCCACCAAATGAGTGACAGATGCTATTAAACATCTCCCTTCCCAAAGGGGCAGAGAAAGGGAATAAGGGAGAGAGACTTATGGAGTGGGAAAAACCCAAACACAACAGCTAAAACAGCTTTAATGAAAGCATTAATAATAATGAAATAAAATGTGTAAAAGAAACAATAGCAAACCAAACCACTCCTGTTACCACTGATGCAGTGGGCAGTCACTAAGGAAGTCTCACACTGAACTTGGCAGTAGATAAGAACCAGATGTAGGAACTGGATTATGGAACTGGTTTCAGGAACTTGTGCTTCAAGATCAAAAGCAGAATGGACAGAGTCTTTGTGGGAAGCCAGTGAGCCTCTACTCGCTTATGCTCTGGGATAGAACAAGGGGCAATGGATGGAAACTGCAGCATAGGAAGTTCCACTTCAACATGAGGAAGGATTTCTTACTGTAAGGGTCACAGAACACTGGAACAGGCTCCCCAGAGAGCCTGGAGACTTTCAAGCTCTGTCTGGATGTGTTCCTGTGTGACTTGCATTAGATTATGTTGTCCTGCTCTGTCAGGGAAGTTGGACTCCATGACCTCTGGAAGTCGCTTCCAACTCCTAGCATCTTGTGATCCATTCTGTGGGTTTTCCTTTTCCAAGAAGTTAGTGTGGTACTTTCAAGAGCAAAGGCAGAATGTATCCCACTGATGTCCTGTCTGGGTATTTGTGGTGCTCTATAAAGCCAGAGTTAGGCTATGGCTTATTTTTGTATGCGAATAATACACACAAAATTACAAGTGGGAATTTACTGTTCCCATTCCATCTATTGTAATTCCAAAAATGAATGGCAACTGCAGCATTTGAGAAGACTGGCTCATCTCTCATGCCAGCAGCAAGCAATTCTGTACCAAACTATCCTTTCCACAAAATTGATCAACACATTTATTTCATTGCAGAAACAAGCTCTGTGGGCCTTGTAACGTGGTGTGATCAGCTGAGGTACTAAAGACTCCAGAACTGCAAGAATGAAGGTAACTGCTTTGTTCTGGATTTGTTTGTTTTGTTTTGTTGTTTTTGCTGTGGTTGGTTGGTGCTTTTTCCACGTTGTAGTTGTTTCCTAGCAGCAAATTTATTTGGAAGTGTGATGGTCTGGGTGTTACCCACCCCCCTCACACTTATGAAATCACCCAGACTAGACTCAGACAGCTGGAAGGTAAGGAATGAAGCTGTAGTTACAGCTTAGCACAATACACAAGCAGATATACACAAATATTTACAGGTACATACAAGTTAAAAGTAATACAGAAACACAACACCCCTCTCAAAACAATCGGAATCCCCAGGAGGGTCCCTGACCCAAAACCTTCTCCCCCCTCCCTCTTTCCCTCCTTTCAGAAATAACCAGATCAACCCATGTATACCTTACATGATAAATATGAAGAGATCTGAGACGAGATGTAAAAAGGATGGCAAGGAGGTTAGAGGAAAAAGGGTTAGGTTGTATTAAAGAGTTAAGGCAGAGACAGCCACACAGACCCACCAGAGAGAAGGCACAGCCAGAAATGAGAGCTGTGTGAGAAGTATCTTATCTATATTTTGACTAGTTATTGTTCTCAGTAGAAGAATGGGCAATATATGATTGTTTTTTTTCCTTTCCTCTCACAGGTAAGGATTTAAATTTCTCTCAGTAAAGTGTTCCAGTTAGCCTCAAACCAGCACAGGAGGTGTTCTAGTTCATGGCATCTCTCTCTCTCTCTCTCTCTCTTTCTCTTTTTTTTTTTCCTTTTTAAAAATGCATTTGGCTTTGTACTAGTATTTGGTGAGTTTTTCTCAGCAAATTTGAGTGGAGAAGGTTTATTTAACCTCTGCTGTGATATGTGAGAACAGCTTGGTTAAGATCAGCTTCTAGCACCCAAGCCAACAGAAGCTTTCTTAGCATGATCTTTAGGGGAGTACGCTCAGCACCTACTAGCTTAGTGCTGTCATAGTGAGCCTTGCCAAGAAGAAATACACCCTCCAGTACAGTTTCAGGTGACCATTTCTGAGATGTTTAGCTAGTGTTCTACACATGCCTCTCTGTCTCCCTCTCTAGCTCTAATTTTATTCACTTAAGCATTGAAGTTCTCTTTCAGGGTAGAACCTTACTTTTCCTTAATAACTCAAATTTGCCTTAAACAGTAAATCTGGTATCTTCTCTACTAAAGAAAAAGATAGGAGGCTGTTATCACAGGTGCTATTTATATTGTGCTAATAGTTTTTAACCCTCTTACTGAGCACCGCCGATGGCTTAAAATAATGACTAGGCAATAAATTTTTACCAGGGACAGGTGTACAAATAGTACCAGAAAGAGAGCACTGCTCAGGGTCAGGCTATGAGAAGAATGGTGTCCCAGATTATAGTGCAAGATGAAACTGTTTCATATGCTGGTGAGACCTGACAACACATGGTTTTAGCTTTAGCCACCAAGACTTATTTGCTAGCACTAAGATCCACATGCATCTAACATTCAGATCTGTCTGAGTCATAGACATCTCATCTGTTTTCTAAACTGTCCATCTAAAGACAGAAGTGTCCCTAAGAACCATTGGCTTCAGTGGGAACCAAAGCTGCACCCAGAAAAAATCCTGGTCTTGCACTAATTATTGCAACCCCAAACCTTCATGAGACTCATGGAAATGACTGTCATGGCTGTATCAGATGTGGATAATGGGAAGACAATCCTGACTTTAGTCTAAGACAGCATTGCTTTCTCCTGCAAATCAACCATGATGTCCACTGTTACACTGAATTATTTGACAGCAGTATATCTTTCCATCAGTGGAGACAATGTTCATAAATGCTTTTCCACTAGAGCATTATAAAACAAACCCAAATGTTTTATTTTCCATCGCTTCAGTTTTCAGCTCCACGCTGGAGTTTTCTCACTACAAAATGTCAGGTTTTATTTTTACCATTGGAAAAATGCCCACCCTTAGCCAGCTCTGATGTTCACACTGCAGCATCTACTTCACAACAAATCACACTAGGTTATTTTTCAATGAATGAATAAAGTATATGGAACAGAGAGTGGAGAGCAGGTCAAGTTCACATCAAAAGTAAAAAGCCATGTTGAAAATGTGGGGGGTTAATTTTATAGTTTTTTTGAGTGTGAGCAAAAGTTAGGTCCTTTTGAACTAAGTTGTTCATCACCTGTTGAGATCACTACCCAAGCTTCAAGTCCTTTCCCTGGGTAACACCCTGCTAGTTACTAAGTTCATGCTACACGATTATGGAAGAATCCAGCAGCATTTGTTTGTTCAGCAGATAGAGATTTTGAGTTCTGCAGTCAAATGGGAGCTATTACAGCTTTGCTAAACAATAGCTTTCAATATGATACAATCAAAACATTGCATGCTTTTGCTGCAGATAGCAGTGGCATTGTAAAGCCTGTATGTTTGAATAGTAGTCTTAAATACCTGTATTGCATACACTACCTTCCCTTGGGACACCAGGCTTGTGAAATAATACATACAGTACTTCAGAATGTAATAAACCACTCATCAGCTGTCAAATGTAGAATTCACCTACCCTGTGCTCTAGTGTGGATTTATGCCATCTGATTTGGAGAAGCAATTAAAAACCTCTCAAGCCAGCAGTCAGATCATTTTATTCTGTACTTAGTTATCACAGTGTCAGAGACAGTCCTCCAATGGAAAAGATGTCAGTTTGGCAAAACATATAGTTTGCCTCTTGGAAGCTGCACTGCTTGCATGTCCTTCCAGATATCTTTTCTTTTGTTTGCTGTGTTATCATTGTACAATAGTGAACATCACATGACCAGTGTTTGATTTGATTATAATGTTTTCTCTCTTCTGGTTAAACTATAAAGATAAGAGAATGCTCAGTCCAAGGTCTTGGATTTTAACTGAGCAGCTGAGCTGTTCCTTCATTCAGCATTTCACACCTAAACAGCAAAGCATGAGCATGAAAAAGGAAGGGATCTTTGTCAGCAAATAGGGACTCCAATTGCAACTTCTGTCAGAGTACCTGGCTGTTACAGAATACCTTCTACTCAGTAAGTTCAAATGCCACACAGATACTTCCATTTTAAGCTTCTTAGCATTCTCATGCACTGAGGAAACATGACTTCCTCATCTTGCAAAGGGTGTACAGGAGAACAGAATGTGGAAGTGATGGAGTAGTTTCATTGCATCTGGAGGATATCCTTGGAGTAGGCAGCTGGTACAGAAGACAAATGCTAGCATGTTTACATCAAACTCTGACTCTTTGTTTTGTTTAAGCAAGGTTGTAACTGGAAGTATTGGTGATGAGAAAACAGGTCTGTTCTGAGCAACTTGAGATGGACACAGACAAGAAAAAGAGAGGTGCTTGAAGTAGTCTTACCGACTATAATCCTCCTTTCCCGTCACAGACTGATTTGTCTTCTTTTCATTTCAGAAGACATTTTTCTTTAGGGGAAATGAGCAGGAAGAGAAAGAACAGGAAGGGTGCAGCTGTTTTCTTCCATAGAGAACCATCTTGGCATCGATATAGGGGTGAAAAGAGGATGACAACAAAGCCTATCCTTATGGCTGGCAAGTGTTGCCACTGTGGTGGTCAGGGGATGTTTTCCACATGTGTACGTGAGGACAGCAAGGATCCTAGAGCTTGTTTTTCTTCTGTGTGCAGCACAGCACGTTGGCCTAGATTTTATTGCTGTGACCTGAACTCATCTCTGTACCATAGGGGAAATACTTGCCGTGCTTTACAGATCTCAGAGACAGTCTCATTTTCTTAGCACAGAGCTAATATATCAAGCTAATTTACTGCTGTGGTGTGTTGCAAAGCCTATATAATATTGAGTAAACACTGTTGGCTTATACATTAACTGTAACTAAAACCCTGTGCAAACTTTATTCTGGCTTCAGGATTTTCCTTGAAGGAGTGACTAAGAAAAGAAGGGTAGAGATTTTTTTCTTAGTTGTTGTTTTTTTTCCATGTTCTTTTTACTGTGAGGAAACTTTACTCTTGAACTTGGCAGTTCTGCTAATTCTAGGTTAAGTGGCAGGCATGATTAGGAGCTTTCTGCATGGATCACTCAGTTGACTCCTTTTCTTTGTCAGAGTCCCTTAACTAATGTTTAATGTGGTTTCTTCTTCCTACTTGGTGTGCAAATATAACTGAAGAAAATAAGAATCTAGATGTCTGCCTGCTTTGAAAAGTTAGTAGAGCTGCTGTGTCTTTGTATGGCTTAGGATTATAATGTTTTGGATGATCTTCTATAAAAGGAAACCAAATATTTAGTTCTTCAAATTTATGTGGGCTTCTTATCTGAGGATTGTAATGTGCTTTACCAGCAGGAATTAATTAGAAAATAAAGCACTCATGGAAGGAATACCCTGTAAAGGACAGACAGGGTACTAGCAAGATAGAATTTTGTTTGATGAAAAGAAATACCAGGTTTTGTCAGTACATAGATTAAAATAACTGCAATTATTCTGGTTTAATGTCTTTTTTTTTTTTTTTTTTTTTTCCAAAAAGAACCAGTTGCTATGGTTCTCAGTGGTCCTTCTGTACAGACAAACAGACTGAAGTTGTAGCTCTTAAGTAACTAGCCTGGTATTGGATTAAAGGACAGGTGAGCAATTTGGGAATTAGTAATCCTGGTTCTTAGAGCCCAACCTGCAAGTGCTTTCTGGATGTGAGGTGCGAAAATGATACTTAGTCATGCACCATTCATCTAATGGATGTCAGACTCATCAAGCAGTGAGTGAACCGGGGGGGATCTGCTGAAGGTATTGATTTGATACAGGCAGGGCTGAGTGTAGCCGGGCTGCTGTGGTATTAGAACAAAGCACTCGTTTGGATTCTTGTTCAGATACTTTGTGACCACTGGAGTAGTGAGGCGCTGCTGAGAGAAAACAGCAGTGGAAAGGATATGTGCAGGAAGCTCATAAAAGCAGCCTATCAGGAGAGGTGGTAGAAACACCTTTGCTTTGGAAATGTAGGAGGAGAATGGTTGCTCTCGTAGAAAATGTACCTGAGGGAACCTGTCCTAGAAAAGTGTGGGCAAAAATATTTTTCAGTGTGCAATTCCTATGAAACTTTTTTTCCCAGTGTCTATGCTTCTATTATTTACAGCAACCATATGTTCTACTTTTACTGGGACTTTCCCAGGTTCTCATGTGATACTGTCCCAGTGTCCTGGGAACATAAAATAACATTAATCAAAATATGTAAGGGCTCTATTTGTATTCAGGGCATACTGCTCTGCTGTGTAAAATTCATGCTGACTTAACTGTGAACAAACTTTCCAGTAGATGAGTGTTAATCTTCTTGAACAGTAGTAAGGAAAAGCAAAACATATTAGAGCTGTTGTTTTGCTCAAAGTGAATATTAATGTCACCTATTCTGTGTTTCATGATAAACTCCGTTGGTGCATCACTAGGAAAAATTCTCTCCCATGAGAAGGAGCCAAATGTTACTACAAAGATAGATTCTGACAATAGGGACATCAACATTTATTCTTGAAAAACCATCTCATGTGTCTTCAGCAGAAGCCTGGCAACCCCAGAGTGAGTCACTAAAAAGCATCCTAGTCTGTTTCTAAATTTGAATTACTTTTAATCACTCCAAATTTCTACTGCATGGGGATAAAATTTTGGTGGAAGGAATATTTAACTCTCAACTCATTTTCCTTTATGTCGTCTTCACAGGAGTTTGCTACTGCTGAGGCCCGATTTGAAAGTGTCACTGTCTGTAGAGTATGGGCTGTGATGCTCTTTGAGTTTCCTACAAAACAAAAGGTCATTTCTCACTGTTATTCTTGCACTAGTGAGGAGGGAGGAAAGCAGCCTCTGGATTGTTTTCTGTTTGTTCTTCAAAGAAAGCCAGTTGAATCATGTTTTTGTTTTCTATGCAGTACAGTCAAGAGGAAATGTTTTACTGGAAGATAGGTAAACAAAAATAGGTTTCACAGAACCTCAATTTTATTTCTTTTTGAGATAGGAGTTAGACTTGGACCTGAGTTTTGGTATTTTTCTGTGTGCTACTTAATTTTCTGATTAAGCCTTACATTCAGAATTCAACAGGGGATTGACAAAATCTATTCCTATCTAAGCCAGAGACAACCTGGCGTTAAACCAAATACTGGAAGAAAGAGAGTTGTTAGTTTCAAATTCCATTACAAACTGCAAATTCATTGCATTCTTTCTAGATCTTGCTTTTGGAAACTCTTATTATTGTGTAGGAAGGATATAGATAACATTTGAATTGTACAGACAACACTAAAACAAATACTGTACTTAGCAGCAAGGAAAGAGAGACAAAAATAGCTCATTACATGCAGCTATGAGTCCGCTACATTTTCTCCACTGGGACTGCTGAATTTCAGAAATATGTGTTTCCTGTGCTTGGGAATCTAAAATTTCCTATGATTTTCTAAGATTTTTACCAAGTTCAGAGTTGATTCAAGTATTACTTATAATTTCCTTGCAGTGGATAATATTCATGTTGAATAGCTCACCCAAGTATCTCAGAACCCTTCAAATCATAGAATCAACCAGGTTGGAAGAGACCTCCAAGA